>APFE030932867.1:72643-113830 GCA_000404065.3 Pinus taeda | reverse complement strand
TTTGAATTACTTTATAAGTTATTAAATAGATTAAATAGATGTGATGATAATGATAATGATTAAGAGTTATTAGAACCAGTGAGGTTTATTCAATCATAAGATGAGGTTTATTAAACCTTAAGATGAGAGATTAATTGAGACTCTTTAATATTTTATTTCTATTATCAAAAAAAAGGGAAAGTAGTGTTTCTATATCACTATATTTTTAGTGACTTAACAAGTGAGGAAAAATAGGACTCTAACAAATGTTTTGGAAATGAGAATAAATGTGACTAAAAACCCCAAAATCCAAAAAATATTTTTTTTCATCTTCACCTTTTCAACCCTTCTAAATAAATAAATATGATTATTTGTTTGTTTATATTTTAAAATTAGTATTAATGATTTAACAGTATATATATTATATATATATATATATTATATATTATATAATATATATATATTATAACTTTACATTTATAAATCTTTGTAATATATTTAAGATTAAGTCGAAGCTTTAGGATACCTCAAGTGGCCATTGATCATGGTAATGAAGTCTTTAAGGATAGCTAGAAATCTGGGTTCGAATATTGTGCTTACCATAAGATTCCCTCCAATGCTTGCCTAAATAATAGACATGTAGAACTCAAAAAATGAAAAAATCCTACCAACTTACAATATATATATATTATATATATTAGATAAATATATATATATAGAATTACAACTTTAAATATTATGATTAAAATAGACGATATTATATTAAGAAACTACCATGAATATGTATAAAAATAATTTATAAAATGAGTGTAAATTCATCATATTAATGCATAAAATTTTCATTTCCTTTTACTCATGGAGTCACCAAACCAAAGACAACCTTTCGTTTCTTTACGTACTACACTGTAAGGAAAACCAACCCCAAAGAAAATATAACTTCCTTTACGTAATACAAGATACAAGTTGAAGCCATACCTTCCTCTCTTCGATTTCTTGGATCACCTAATAAAAAAACAATACTAAAAAGAGAGCACAAGTTGACTTTCGGGTCATTGCTGGTTCACTTTATATGGTACGGGGTGGGAGATATACTTTACACCTATGTCTTCATTCATCGTCATCAAGAATCCATAAAATACATCACAGCTCATGTGTGGATTCATAATCAAGAATCTATAAATTACCTCACATCCATCTATACTCATAATCAGCTAAATAATCAATTATGTATTATATGTTCAATGCGTTACCTTACACACTCCACACTACGCTTGAAATGCAACAGAATGCAATATATGTTTGATGCAGAAATATATTCTGCCATGTGATATTATGGAATATAATGGACACAACAGTTCAAACATTGCAACGGTTTATTCAATTTGAAGACCTTCACAACACCTACCTACACCTAAGTTTATATATAGAAGCCTTAAATCCTAATGAGCCCTTCACATTTGTAAATTCAATTATAGGTAGCAAGCACTATGTACGATGGATCTGTTGGAGGTACTACACACCTACATGTGAACACTTAGAGCATGGGACTACATGCAAGATTCCTTCTTCATGATTTACTCCCTGATTTGTTCCTTCTTTAACTCCGCAACTTGCTAGTTCTTCTGCATGATTTACTCCCTGATTCGCTCCTTTCACTTCGCAACTGACTAGTTATCTTCAGAACTTGTTGTAGGTGTTGAGTTCTCTCATTGATCACTACTATAGTGCATTACCTAGGGATCTTCACCTAGTAATGCTATATCATGAGCATTGTAACTTATTTTCTAATGAATCATTCTTTTGTTCTTTCGATTTTCGTTTAGTGCTTTTGCTCTGCAAAGCTGCATGTTCAACCTTTACTAGCTAGATTCATCTGTGCAGGTTTTCTAACACATTTACATGGTATCAAAGCCCACGGGTTGCTAGATAAAAGGTGCACCAGTACTTTATTTTGCAGGTATTATAGCTTGGAGATCGAAGATCGACAGAAAAATGGAGTTTCCCAAAGCATCGATCCTAACATCGTACAGCTATCATGAATGGAAGGACCAAATGGCTCGATACCTTCATCAAAAAGAGTTGTACAGGATTACCATGGCTACATAAGTGGAACCCACTTCAGCCATAGAGAAATCCAAGTACCTCAACTACATGGATGAGTCCCATGGATCCATATGCATGTGCATCTTCCTAGAGATGCAGTTTCAGCTCTCTGCTTGCAATACTCCCAATGAGATTTGGAAAAAGGTTGAAGAACTCTATGGGAAATAGGATGAGATGAAAGGACATCTACTCGAAGTGCAGGTGTTGTCATTGGATACACGGAACTATGACAAACTTCAAGACTTATTCACCAATTATAATTATCTATTGCTGCAACTCAAGGGTTGTGGAATTGAAAAATCCAAGGAGGAGGGTCACCAAGTTCTCTCTATTATGTCAAAGGTCAAACTGGAACACTCTGTCTTTGTGTCTACATTTCATTCAGTAAGGCTCGCAACAGGTAAGTCCTACACTATGCCTTCTCTCATAGAGTTCATGGAATCCTTTACTTTCAAGCAAGATAAACTCATTGGCATGGGGAAAATCAAACCTCCAAAAGCACATGCACTTGCTATGCATCATGATAGCCACAATAAAAATCATAGATCTGATCCAATTCAGAAAAATCAGCAGCAAAAAGACAAGGGAAAAGCACATTCCCATCCAAATAAGGAAGGGTACACCAAGCCCTTCAATGACTCCTCCGACTCTAGAAATGAGAAATGGAAGAAAGGAGACAAATGCACCTATTTCCACCAAGGATTCCATCCAGAATCCTCCTGCATGAAGAAAAAAATTGACCAAATGGAAGAAATCCTTTAGAAGCACAACCTTGGGGACCACATCCCTTAGGGCACCAAGAAGAAAACTGAGGATCTACCACATGGGAAAGGTAAAAAGTTTCATGCTTTAGTTGCAATTAATTCTTCCTCTGATGCATGGATTATATATTCTAGTGCATCACATCATATGGCTGCTACAAAGGAAGTCTATTCCTCTCTGGATGCATGCAAAGGACCTCCCATCCTAATGGGAGATGACTCACCTATTGAGGTCACCGGAAAAGGTAGAGTGGAACTTTTACACAGAAGCTTTGAAGATGTGCTTCATGTTCCAAAACTTTTGGTAAACCTACTTTCAGTTTATTAGATCACTCATTCTGGCACCAGAAAGAGAGTGGAATTCACTCCAGATGTAGTGAACATATATGACCTACATAGTAGCTCCAAAATTGCAACCGGTGAGGTAAAAAATGGAGCCAGACTGTATACATTTTCTGAATTTATTGAATTTGAATCCTCCTTATTGCTTACACATGCTAATGATAGTAATAGGCTTTAGCACGAGAGGTTTGGTCACTTAAATTACAGGTATATGTAGCAGCTAAGCAAGCATGAGATGGTGGAAGGCTTGCCAAATATCAGTTTCTCCAAAGGAGTTTGTGAAGAGTGTGTCCTTGGCAAATATCTAAGAGAAAAGTTTGACACTGGCAAGACTCCCAGAGCATCCTCTCCTCTAGATCTGATTGATAGTGATCTCATGGGGCCTTTTCCTCCTCCTTCCATCAACAAAGCAAGGTATGTGCTTGCATTAATTGATGATTTCTCACAGTATTCTTGGGTGTATCTTCTCATGGACAAATCTGAAGTTTTTGCGCACTTTGAACATTTGAAAGCACTAGTTGAGACACAGTCAGAGAGAAATATCAAAGCCCTCTGTACAGACAATGGGGGGGAATATGTTAACACAACACTTCAGAACCTTTGCCTTGAGTCTAGCATACAGTTGCAGTACACACTTCCATACACTTTGCAGCAGAACAAAGTTGCTAAGAGAAAGAACCGATCTCTCAAAGAGATGGCTTCCTCATGTTTCATGCTAAGTCACTACCTCATAAGCTATGGGTTGAAGCACTTAATTGTGCTAACTACATCCAGAACAGATCTCCTCATAGGTCTATCAAGGATCATACCCCCTTTGAGGCTTGGAGTGGCATTAAACTAGAGGTCACCCACTTCCGTGTTTTTGTCTCCCGAGCATGGGCGAGGATCCCATCTGAAAAGAGGAAAGGTCTTGATACACAGACTAATGAGTGCATCTTTGTTGGATACCATGAGATTAGCCAGGATGCCACAAACATCAAACTCTCTCAAGCTAAGTATGCATGGGATCTCCTTGAGAGATTTCACATGACTGACTGCAAGCCAACACCGACTACTTTTCTGTCTGGGGTCCACCTTGAGAATGGAGGTGACACTCCGTTAGTTGACAGTACTCTCTACTGATAGCTAGTGGGGAGCTTATTGTACCTCACCCACTCCAGACCAGATCTCTCATATGCAGTAGGGGCAGTTTCCAGATACATGAAGGAGCTACATGAACTACACTGGAATGTTGCCAAGGGAATCCTCTGATATGTGCAGGGCACCATCAACTTCAGGATTCACTATGTTGCAGGCATTGCATTGAATCTCCTTGGCTGCACTGATTTTTATTGGATAGGTGATAGCATTGATTGCAAGTCCACCTCTGGATATTCACTTAGTCTAAGGTCTGGCCTTATCTGCTGGTCAAGCAAGAAGCAAGCTACTATTGCTCTCTCTTCAGCCGAGGCCAAGTACAGAGGAGTAGTCAACATCACCATTCAGGCTCTATGGCTATAGCACTTCCTCACTAAGTTGGGCATCCAGTTGCACCAGCCCATTGTCATCTGGTGTGACAACCAAAACACTCTCAAATTTTGCAGGGATCTAGTACAGCGACAACAGACAAAGCACGTAGTGATCCATATGCACTACATCAGAGACTTAGTATATGATCGTGACATTGATTTTCAATTCTATCCTTCAGTAGAATAGACTACAGACATCTTCACCAAGACATTCTCTAAGTAGAAGTTTCGCTCTCTGCATGACCGTCTTGCAGTGAAGGACACAGTTGATTAGCAACTGTCTTTTCTTCGTCTTTTCTTTTGATTACATTGTATTTTGAGGGGGGGGTTTTCCCACGAGGTTTTCCCTCTTTCCTCAATTTTAGTACAATTTGCACTGAATTTTGGGTGACCTTTGGCCATAGTTGCGAGGGCCCATTTTCTATTTTTCCCCATAGTGGTGTTTAGGGGGGGTGTTGGAGGTACTACACACCTGCAAGCAGACACTTAGTTAGTGTATGGGACGACATGCAAGATTCCTTCTGCATGATTTACTCCCTGATTTTCTCCTTCTTTAACTCCACAACTAACTAGTTCTTCTGCATGATTTACTCCCTGCTTTGATCCTTCTTTAACTCCGCAACTCACTAGTTCTTCTGCATGATTTACTCCTTGATATGCTCCTCCTTTCACTCCGCAACTGGCTAGTTCTCTCCTGAACTTGTTGTAGGTGTTGAGACCTCTCATTGATCACCACTATGGTGCATTACCTTGGGATATTCACCCAATAATGCTATATCATGAGCATTGTACCCTAGTTTCTAATGAATCATTCTTTTGTTCTTTCGATTTTTTTTTAGTGTTTTTGCTCTGCAAAGCTGTGTGTTCAACCTTTACTAGCTAGATTCATCTGTGCAGGTTTTGTAACACATTTACAGGATCTTGTGGTTTATCCCATGAAATAAGCCTAGAGATAAAAATCCATGATGTCCAGGAAATATGACCTTTTGTCGTCATGTGCATCTGATTTGAAGCGATTCTCTCATCCCGTCGACAACTTCTCTTTTTCTGTAAAACACACGTCAAAAGGGAAGGTATGTGTCAAGATCGTTGAAGGAATGGAATATCCCATATGACATGAGTTCATAGGGAGAAACAGTAAAGTTTTTAGACACCTAGATAATGTAATAAGGGGCGCAACTCCAAAACTAAAACTGAGTTAAATAACATAACGTAACTCTGATTAGCGAAAGACTGTAGTAGTGTAGAAACATTCATGGTCACCGAAGTGATTTCCGAGCGGATCTCAGGCTACTTTCATTCCATTTTAGGATTATGTTTAGGTGAAGCAAACCACTGAGGGCTTGATGTAACATAATATCTTGCTCCATGACTTGTGGGATGTTTGTGATGCACACAAGGTACAAAGAAATTGCAAGTTATTTTTCATGTTTTTGGAGGACCAAAAGCTTTTTAGTGGGAATGATTGATCTATGTGGATTTCCACAGGCGAGTGGCATGGAAAAGGCTCAAAATTCAAAGTGGCAGAAAGATGATTAATTTTACATAAGATCGAAGTGCTCGTTGCCCTGATTCTAATGGTGCGAATGACACTCCAATTCGAGTTCCGGATGAAGAAGATAAGGGGAGTCAAAGTTTGGTTAACTTTGCTGACTCGGTTAATGGAGACATAATTTGGATTTTTTCCGATGGACAGAATCCATCCAACTCCAGCTAGATTTTGGGTGAAATTTTCGCCTTGTTAAAATGTCTCCTTCGGCCTAAAATCAGGATTTTAAAAAATGACCATATTATTTGTTATAATAAAAACATTATTAAAAAAAGGCTGGCGAGCCACCAACCTCACCACCCTAACCCTTATCAACTATGCATAATATTGGAGGGGCAGGCCACTAGCCTTGTCCCCTCCCACCATATTCGGAACCCGTTGCTTTGGGAGAGAAAAGGACCGTGCATACGGGAAAGGTGGGCCAGGCCTTGGGGCACAAACCCAACCACAAAACCACCGCCCACTAAAAAGGATACGGCGCCGAAGGGTTAGGGGAGAGGTGAGGTGGGTGTGCTGCCCAAGGCAAGTCAACCTCAATCTCCAGTCCGAAAATTAATTTTTGTTATGTAAAAAAGGGAGGAGAAGGGGTTTGACTGCCTGACCTCCTCCACAACAAACGTATCCATAACCAATTTCCCAAATGGTGTGTTTGTAAACTCTACCCGCCTTTTCATATTTAAACTCAGTTCATCAGTGGGTCCAGGAAGAGGACGAGCACACACGTAGTTTGAGGTCAGATGGAGGAACCAAGAGTGGGCACAGAAATCGAGGTGAATTTTTAATTAATTTATTTGCAGGTGGAACCATGATTAAGCGAAATTTCCAATAGGGTGAAAATTTTGCAGTGTCCAAATTAGACAATTTTTATGATGATCTTACACCTCTCAGCGACACAAACCTGATTGCACAGTCAGTTTCCTGATCTGAGAAGAAAATTTTCAAATGGCCTAGAGGAGGGAATCTTTAAGGAAACTAGGGGGAATCTAAGATATTCCTTGAGCACTAGAATTACACCTTCTCAGAATTCTGAAATTTGACAATTGATTTTGCACTATTTAATCCTACAAATCTGATGGTGCATTCAGAATTTTCATTTGATCATTTCATTTTCTAGCCACTTTTCAAAGTGGATTGCAAGTGTCAACATTCATGTGCACACAGTCATTTCCATGCGATTCGATGCCATGATATCGATGGTACAAACAACATCAACGGCTTGACATCATTTTCTTCAAATGGGCCCTAGATGTGAGGTATATGCAGTGTATTCATGTACTTCTTTTGCTATGCATTGTACTACATAGATCCCTGTTTGATGTTTCATGAGGAATCTTGTTTCTTACTTGTTTTCATGATTCCTCCTTGATGTGATGCAGAATCATTTGTGGGGTCTACTTTTTGTCATGATTCGTCATGTTTGATTTGAGATCCCTTTGTTGTTATGTTGATGGGATACCTAGGTTGTTGCCATGTATGTTGCATTGAGATCCCTTTTATGCCATGTTGGCGGGATGCTCATCATGCATGAGTTTGTGTTATACTAATAGGAATCCTTTTGACTGAGAGTTCTTGTAGTGGAACATCTCTTGGAGCCACTCCTGCGTGAGGGAATTTTCCTTGTATGATAGCGACATCACCTCTTACGTACATCATCACTATTGACAACACGTAATGAAACGGCCTACACCATCTTGACGTCGGGGCTCAGAGATTAGTCCCTCCTATAGGAACTTCGTTATCAACGGCTTATGCTTTCATGTGTTGACGAATGTCATGCTCCTCTTCTTTACAACATGCATATGTATTATTTTATGTTTTTTTAAACGCAATTTAACACATCACAAAAGTAAAAGGTCTTGGAAGGGTCCTTTGTCACACCTCGACCTAGATCAAGTGGTATCGGAGCGGTCTTTGCATGGATGTGAATTGCAGCGTGAACAATGGAATGTGCAGCAACAAAGGATGAAAAGGTGATGTACGAAACCACCCGCAAAATTTCCCAAAGGGTAGAGATAATGTATCAAGCTCTACAAAAAGAAACAGAGGAAAAGGATTGATTGCACCTTCAGTTGCAAGCCACGGAAGAGGCCTTGGATGCACTGAAGCACAATAAAAATAATCTTGAAACAGACAACACTGAATTGAACATGCTTCTATATGAAGAGCAAGAGGAGAAACAAAGTTTGCTACGATAGCTGTAAGATAAGGATGAGGCCTTGGGAAGTTGCAGCAAGCCATGTGAGGTAAAAACCAATTCTGTAAATTCATGTATGTCTCCTAATGATGATTTCATTGTTTTTGAAAATCATACCATAGGGATTGGCTCTAAACTATTGAAGAAAATGGGGTATGAAGGAAAAGGCTTGGGCATTAATGGCCAAGGCATTGTCAACCTCATCAAAGTAGAAGAGTTACCTCGTTAGACAGGACTTGGGTATATCAGCAAGGAAGTTGGGGAATGCACCGAGATAGCTAGCAAACCACCAACAACAGATGATGAGAGGCCCTCATTAGTTCTTTCCAAATCAACAGGGGAGGTAAAAGATGTTGATTTCCTTTTGGTTTCATCTTCACATAGTATGCTTCCCATTAGATATTTGAATATCCCAATTACAGGGACAAGTACGAGGCTCCTGACCAGGACAAGGCACGAGGAGGAAGAAAATTGGTGTTAAAAACCAAGACATAACTCAACCATTAGAGGTTGTGCAGAGACCTCAATTTGCAGGCTTGAGACACACCAAAGGAGAATGCTCAAAGGTGTCAGACTCTTCTGAGACATCATCGAAATCGTCGAGGAAAGAGAGTGATGGGAACATATGCCCATCATCCCATGGTAGTTCCCATTACAAGGGAATATCTGAGGCAAGCTCTCATCACCATACTTTTACCAGAGACAGTAAGGAAAGGTATAACTACTTTTGACATCTGAATGTTCATTTCAATTATAATCATGTTGTTAAATATGAACATAAATCAAGACATCGAAAAGCATGTACCTTTTTTGAATTACATAACCAGACATCTTATAAGTGTTGGAAAAGGATGGCAGCACACAAAATGATGAGGCATGAAAGACGCTCTCAACAACATGTAAAGAAACAGGTTAAGCAAGTCTAGAGGAAGAAGATGTATTGCAGTCATTGTGACAGATATGTCCATCAAAGAGCCACATGTTGGAGGCTCCATCCAAAGCGGTGCCTTAAATACAAAGCATCGATGCATGAACCAGGTGAAGCAGTTGTTCGACAAGAAAAACCGTCACAAGGAGGCGACCCATTCACATTGATAAGTGAAAAGTGGTTTCTAGATATGTTAGCTTGTCACTGTCATGCTTTTGGAAATCATTTGTTGCATTTTAAAATGTAAAAGTGATGATTTTTTTTCCATCACTTGTTCAGCAACAATGATGTCCGGTCTTATTTTGAGTTGCATGATAAACCATGAAAGTGATGTCGTGTTTCCATCACTTGTCGAAACAAAACAGTGTTTGGCCTTATTGTTGTAAATCATGTGTTGTAGTGATGATGTGTTTTCCATCACTTGTTGAACCAACAATGATATGTTGGCCTTGTTTTCATAGTTGGGGTATTATTTCCATTTCAATGTAAACTTGACCACTGAGTATGTGTTATAAACTCATGGCAAGTGTGGGATGCTTGGGGCATTAGATGGTCATGAAAGTCAAGCATGTAATTTGCAAAACAATGTGCTACAGTGTCTAGAGGTTGCAGGTGTCGGCTCATCACTTAAGGCTCCGAAGAACAAAGGTGAATGAGATGGAAGCGAGGCCTTTCGGGACACTCGTGATGCAGACAAGGTACAGAGAAGTTGCAGGTTATTTTTCATGCTTTTGGAGGACCAAAAGCTCCTCAATGGGGACGATTGATCTAGGTGGATCTCTAAACACCTATGGCATGGAAAAAGCTCAAAATTCAAAGTGGAAAAAATATGATTAATTTGACATTAGATCGGAGTGCTCATCATCCTGATTCCAAAGGTGCAAATGACACTCCAATCCGAGTCAGGGTGAAGGAGATAGAGGCAGTCAAAGTTTGGTTGAATTTGTTGACTCAATTAATGGAGACACAATTTGGATTTCTTCCGATGAATGGAATTTGGCAAAGTCCAGCCAGATTATGAGAGAAATTGTTGCCTTGCTAAACTGTATCCTTCAGCCTAAAATTAGGATTTTCAAAATGACCATATTATTTGTTATACCGAAAAAAATTATTAAAAAATGGGTGATGGGCCACTAACCTCGCCACCCTAGCCACTAGCCCGACCTCCTCCCACCATATTTGGAACCCATTTCTTTGGACGGGAAAAGGACCGTGTGTACGAGAAAGGTGGGTCAGCCCTTGGGGCATGGACCCAACCTTAAAACCACCACCCACTAAATAAGGATATGATGCCGAAAGGGTAGGGGATAGGTGAGGCAGGTCGACGGCCCAAGGTGGGCCCAGCCAAACTTCCCATCTGAAAATTAATTTTTCTTATGTAAAAAAGTGAGGAGTGGGGGTTTGACCACTCGACCTCCTCCACAACAAATGGATCCATAACCGATTTGCCAAATAGTGTGTTTGTAAACTCCACCCGCCTTTTCATATTTAAACTGAGCTCATGATTGTGTCCATGCAGAGGAGGAGTGTGCACATAGTTTGAGGTAGCATGGAGGAACCAAGAGTAGACACGCAAATCAAGGCAATTTTTGAATTAATTTATTTACAGGTGGAACCATGATTGAGTGAAATTTCCAAGAGGGTGAAATTTATGTAGAGTCCAAATTGGATAGATTTTATGTTGATATTACACCTCTTACTGACACGAATTTCATGGCACATTCAGTTTCTTGATTTGAACAATATTTTTGCAAAGGAGTCGGAAGAGGGAATCTTTAAGGAATCTAGGGGGAATCTAAATGATTCCTTAAGCACCAGAACTACACCTTCTCAGAATTCAAAAATTTGACAGTCAATTTCGCACTATTCGACACCACAAATCTTATGGTGCATTCAAATTTTTCATTTGCTCATTTCATTTTCCTGCCACTTTTCAAAGTGGATTGCAGGTGTCAATATTCATGTGCGAGCAGCGATTTCCATGCGATTCGATGCCGTCAGATCGATGGTACAAACAACTTCAATAGCTTGACATCATTTTCTTTAGATGTCCCCTGGATGTGAGGTATATACAGTGTATTCATGCACTTATTTTGCTATGCATTGTGTTGCACAGATCCTTGTTTCATATTTGATGATGGATCTCATTTCTTACTTGTTTTTATGATTACTGCTTGATGTGATGCAGAATCATTTGTGGGATGTACCTGTTGTCATGATCCGTCAAGTTTGGTTTGAGATCCCTTTGTTGTTATGTTGATGGGATACTCAGGTTGTCACCATCTATCTTGCATTGAGATCCCTTTTATGCCATTTTGGCGGGATGCTCATCATGCATGAGTTTGTGTCATATTAATAGGAGTCCTTTTGACTGAGAGTTCCTGTAGTGGAACATCTCTTAGAGCCACTCTTGTGTGAGGGAATTTTCCTTGTATGATAGCAACATCACCTCTTATGTACATCATCACTATTGGCAGCACTTAATGCAGCGGCCTACACCATCTTGACATCAGGGCTCGGAGACGTAGTCCCTCCTGGTCGAACTCTGTTATCAACGGCTTATGTTTTCATGTGTTGAGAAATGTCATGTTCCTCTTCTTTACAACATGTAGATGTATTATTTTATCTTCTTTTAAAAATGCAATTTAACACATCATTAAAGTAAAAGGTCTTGGAAGGGTCCTTTGTCACACCCGGACTTGGATCACCCTCACTTCTATCTCTCTTCCCTCTTGATGTCCTCTCTCCCCCTCTCTCCATATTCATTATTTATCCCTCTCTCTCTCTCCACTTTTCTCTCTCTATTTATTTATTCTTACCTCCCTTTGTCGCCCCCTCGAACTCCCTCTCTCCACTCTATGATATCATCCTCTCTCTCTCTCTCTCTCTCTCTCTCTCTCTCTCTCTCTCTCTCACCAACTCTATTACTCTATCCATCTGTCTGTCCTGTAGGTTTTAACCTAATATATAAATTACCTGCATACGAATTCTAAAACACATAAAATAAACAATGTGAGAGCATAACACGTAAAACACATATACACAGATATTTTCCCCTGGATCCCAAAATCGGGACTACCAACTTGATTTTTCATTATGTTCCTTTCAATGTTATAATGCATATTTATACATGCCGAAACATCCAATACCATGGACCGAAAACCATCGCATCCAAAAAACATGTGCCAAAATCGTGCACAAAACCATAGGTGGGTCTGCTTAACTACGTGGGCTAGTCATGGAAAGAATATAACACAACCCAAAATTCTCCCACTTGTTGTTTTCTTTCCATAAGTGGGTCTACTTAACTACGTGGGCTAGTTGTGGAAATAATATAACACAACCCAACATTCTCCCACTTGTTGTTTCCTTTACATAGGGAGCCACAAGAGATTTTAGCCATTTTTCTAGCCCCGAAATGCCCATTGTCTCTCCACACCAAGAGTACTTCTCAAAGCTCACAAATTTTGTCAATGCATCTACAATATTCTTCAAAGTGTCCTCCTTTACTAGCAACACCTTTTTGTCTTCTATCATATCCCTCACAAAATGATACTGAACATCAATGTTCTTTGTCTTTGAATGATATGAA
Organism: Pinus taeda; assembly: GCA_000404065.3. Lineage (NCBI taxonomy): Eukaryota > Viridiplantae > Streptophyta > Pinopsida > Pinales > Pinaceae > Pinus > Pinus taeda. The sequence goes on along the minus strand of APFE030932867.1, from coordinate 100,874 downwards.
GGGTTCTTTGCCAAGAAAATTGTACTTTGGCTATCACATTCTATCCTTATAGCTCCCTGGACTAACCCCATATTTGAACACAATCTCTGCAACCAAACTACTTCCTTTCTTGCATGAGTGGCTGCCATGTATTCTACCTCTGTAGTTGATAGTGCCACTACAAATTGTTTCTTACTCATCTAATTGACTGCACCTCCAAATAGGTTAAACACATACCCACTTATAGATATTCTCTAATCCAGATCTCTAGCCTAGATGGCATCAACAAAGCCATGAATATCCAACACTCTGTCCAATCCTGGTCTTCCTTGGTAGATCAAACCATAATCACTAGTGCCATGCAAATACCTGAAAACCCGCTTCACTGTTGTCCAATGTTACTTCCCTAGTCTTGACATAAACCTACTCAATACTCCCACTGCATGTGCAATGTCTGGTCTAGTACAGACCATTTCATACATCAGGCTACTGAATGCACTTGCCTATGGAACACGGGACATGTCCTCTTCCTCTTCTTGTGTCTTGGGACACTGTTCAACAGATAACGTCACACCTACAGGAATAGGATTCTTCATTGGTTTACTATCCTACATATTAAACCTAAGCAATATTGTCTCGACATACTTCCTCTGGTTTAACCAAAGCTTCCTCTTTGCCCGATCTCTTTTAATTTCAATGCCTAAAATATAGTTTGCAGCACCAAGATATTTTATGTCAAATTTGGAGGACAATTGGGTCTTCAAATCCTAGATAATTTCTTTGTCATTTCCAACCAGTGACATATCATCCACACATAAGACCAAATAAATAACAAGGTCACCAATTAATTTAAAATACACATAGTGATCTACATTGCTTCTGGTGAAGCCAAGTCCCGATATAAATGTATCAAATTCCTGATACCACATCCTTGGTGACTGTTTTAACCCATATAGAGACTTCTTTAACTTGCATACATGTTATTTCTTACCCTTCACTGCAAAGCCTTCAAGTTGCTTCATGTAGATCTCCTCTTCCAGATCCCGGTGAAGAAATGTTGTCTTCACATCCATCTATTCTACCTCAAAATCAAAAGTATCAAAAACAACTAAAAGTAATCTAATAGAAGTTACCTTGGTAACAGGAGAAAAAATATCACCAAATTCAATTCCTGACACCTAGGAATAACCTTTTTCTACCAACCGAGCTTTGTATTTCTCCACTTTTCCTTATGCATTTATCTTTTTTTTGAACACCCATTTTCTGCCAATGGGTTTCCTTCCAGCTAGCAACTCCACCAGATCCCAAGCCTCATTTTTGTGCAAAGATGCCATTTCATCAACCATGGCCTCTTTGCAGAGTTTTCCATCCTCTTAATCTACTACCTCCTTCATAGTTCTGGGATCATCATCAGTAATAGACAAAGAAAAATTTGAAGAAAATGCAGATGGACTATACCTTTCTCGCTGCCTTCTTTCTCGAATGGATCTTCTACACCCGGAGTTTGTGGCTCTTCATCTTCTAATTCCTCCTCTATTGTAGAGTCTGATTCTTCCTCCTTTAGCTCAAGCTCTATCTTCTCAGGTTCCTTTGGTTGGACTTCATGTTTAATAACATCTTTCACCTCTCTGAGCAACACATCTCGGTTGTACACAACCTTCCTTGTTACTAGGTTCTAATGCATATAACCCTTTAAACCATCCTTATACCCAATAAAGATGCAATTTTCAGATTTACTATCTAACTTGGTTCTTTTCTCCTTTGGAACATGTACATATGCATCACATGTAAATTCCCTCAGATGTGAAAGAGAGGGTTTCTTATCAGTCCATACCTCTTGTGGAGTTTTATCCTCTAATGTTGATGAAGGTGATCTGTTGACTAGGTAACATGCTGTCTCCACCACCTCTTAACAGAATTCCTATCCTAACCTGGCACCACTAAGCATGCTTCTTACCCTTTCTATCAACATCTTGTTCATTATTTTTGGAACTCCATTTTTCTGAGGTGTATATGGAGTAGCCTTTTTCCGTGCTATACCACGCTTCTTATAGAATTCTTCAAATTCCTTACTGCAAAAGTCTCCAACGTTATCTGTCTTCAACACCTTTATCCTCTTCTCTGCCTCGTTTTCCACCAGAGCTTTAAATTCTTTAAACCTATCAAAGACTTCAGATTTCTTCTTAAGGAAATATATCCATGTATTCCTTGAGAAGTCATCTATAAATGATACATAGTACACAGACTTACCTAGTTATGGAACCTTCACATGTCCAAACACATCACTATGCACAAGCTCTAATATATGTTTCGCCGTCTTAACACCAGAGGGGAGACTAACCCAATTCTACTTCCCATATACACAATTTTCATAGAAATCAAAACCTAGAGAGCTATTACTCATACCTTCTAAGATACCTTTACCATGAAGTATTCAAAGTCCCTTCTCTCCAATATGTCCAAGCCTTTGATGACACAACATCGTCTTCTCTCTAGAGACCACTATATTTTCTGCTCCACTTTCAGGAACCATAGAACTGTTGCACCCATCAATAATAATGCTACCTTGCAGCTTATACAAAGTTCCAATCTGAAGTCCTTGCATCAATACCAATGCTCCCCGAACCATTTTTCAGGTATCCTTCTTGAACACTCTTTTTACACCTGCATCATCCAGCTTGCTTACAGAAATAACATTTATGGCTAATGCAGGAATATGCAAAACACCCAGAAGTGTTCTAACCCTTCCACCTTGCAACCCCAACTTTACTTTTCCACGACCAGCGATTCTAGCCTTCTCATCATCCCCCAAGAAGACATCACCACCATGATATTTCTCATACTCGCAGAACCACTCTTTATGGGGAGTGAAGTGAAAGGATGCACCTGAGTCAATCAACCATGCCTCATGATATACATGTGTACTTGAAGAAGCCAAGTACATATCCCCACCTTCATCTGAGGTGGTTTTCACCTTTGCAGAAGGAGGATCATCATATCCCTTTCCTTTATTGGGAGCTTTAGATTTATAGTCCCCTTTGTAGTGCCCTTCCTTTTCGAATTTCTAGCACACCACCTTTACAGGTCTTCCTGGAGACTGAGATCTCCCTCCAGATTTAGGTCTCCCACTCGATGACTTATTTTTGTTTCTATTCTAGGATCGTCCTCGTAAAGACAAGGCATCACCATTATGGCTATCCATATTTTTTCGTTAGCAAGGATGAGATTGTTTCACCAAACTATAAGGTAGTTGCATTAACCAGACTATCCCACGAATCTGGTAGAGAACACAATAAGCTGATGCATCTCCTCCGTTAGCAAGGATGAGATTGTTTCACCAAACTATAAGGTAGTTGCATTAACCGGACTATCCCACGAATCTGGTAGAGAACAAAATAAGCTGATGAACTTATCTTCATTTGAAATTTTAATATCAGCAAATTCTAACTGACTTACCACATTATTAAATGTGTTCAGATGCTCTGTCATCGGGTCATCATCTTTCGTCCTCGAGTTATACAGCTTTTTCCGCAAGAATAGTTTATTCACCAGAGACTTAGATTGGTACAAAGTCCCTAACTTGTCCCACAAAGCCTTCGTTGTAGCTTCCCCTGATACATTTAGTAATACTGAATCTGAGACACACAATTGTATTGTGCTCTTTGCCATTTGATCCAACTTCTTCCATTCTTCATTGGACACTCCCGTTGCTTTAGTACTCGGATCTACCACGATCCCCTGATCTTTGTCCACCAATAGATCCTTCATCTTGACTTTCCACAACTTAAAACTTTGACCATTAAATTTATCGATCTCTATATTTCCACTGCTCGCCATCTTCTTTCACCACCAAAATTGATCTTGCAGACTTCCCACTGAACAGGGTCTACCACAGGCCCGAGCAAAACCCCTCAACAACAAAGGCATCCCCTTGAAGCCAAAACAGCTCTGATACAAAATGTAGTTTTTAACCCCGTACAGAAATTACCTGCATAGGAATTCTAAAACACATAAAATAAATAATGTGTGAGCATATCACATAAAACACATATACATAAGGATTTTCTCCTGGATCCTAAAACCGGGACTACCAACTTGATTTTTCATTATGTTCTTTTCAATGTTATAATACATATTTATACATGTCGAAACATCCAATACCGTGGACCGAAAACTATTGCATCCAATAACATTGACCGAAAATCACCGCGTCCAAAATACATGTGCAAAAATCATGCACAAAACCATAGGTGGGTCCACCCAACCTACCATAGGGTCCAAAACCAAAAATTTTCGTGGCGCTGCTCTGGACCCCATAAAGTGGGGTTACGGGTAAACCTCAAACCCCCTGTGATCCCCCCTCTAACCCCTGGTTAACTACGTGGGCTAGTCATGGAAGGAATTAACACAACCCAAGATCTCCTCTCTCCTCTATTCTTTCCATCGCTCCTTCTTTTTCCTTTTATCTCACCCCCAAAGATACACACACTCTCTCTATCTCTCCCTTGTCACTGCCTCTCTCTCTCTCTCCACTTCTCACTCTCCATGTATTTCTTCTTCACTCCCTTTCTCCTCCTCCTCCTCCATCTCCCTATCCCTCTCTCTCTCTCCTTCTCTCTCCCTCCCTCTTGTCGGTTCTCTCTCAAGTCTACTCTCTCATACTTCTTCTCTCCCCCTTTCTCTCCTACCTACCTCTCTTTTCCCACATCTCTCTGTCTCTCTCTCTCTCCAACTATGTTACTATATCCCTCCCTCTCTCATTGTCTCTCGTTCTCTCCCCCTTCAATATATCTCTCCTTGTTTGTTTCTTTATCTCACCCCTAAACATACACACTCTCTCTCCATCTCTCCCTTGCCACCCCCTCTATCTCTCCACTTCTCACTCTCTATGTATTTCTTCTTCCCTCTCTCTCCACCTCCAACTCCATCTTTCTATCTCTCCCTCTATACTCCTCTCTTGCAAGTACTCTCTCTCCCTTTCTCTCCTACCTTCATCTCTCTTCCCTCTCTCTCTCTCTCTCTCTCTCTACACTTCTATCCTCTCACGATCTACCTCGCTCTCTCCTTCTCTCTCTTCCCCTCCATCTTTGTGTCTCCCTCTCCCTCTCTTATCGTTCTTTGCCTCTCTCACTCCTCTCCCTCTCTCTACCTTCATTCCTCCTCTCCCCTCTCCTTCATTTATCTCCATCTCTCCCTTGTCACTCTCGCTATCCATCCACCTCTATTGCTCTATGTCTTTGTTCTTCCCTCCCATATATACCTAGAGTTAATATATATCATGACATATTAGAATATATCAAATTCAATATTGTATTAATCGAAAGTTATTAAATTTAATAATATTACTATTATAATATATTGATATGAATATTAGACTTAACAATAATAATATTAATCTTTTAATGTTAATATTAGGGTTAATAATGTTTTTTTAATAGTATTAATAATAATTTGGCCCATGTGCTTCACCTAAAGAAAACCTCTTTTTTTGAGTGTTAGTTAGTATAAATAGATTTATGGACCAGATTTATAGATTAATCTAAGAACAACTACTTTTGGCCAAGGAAATGACTACAAAGGACTAGCCAACAACTACAGTTGACTGGACCAAGAGACAGGGAAAGAAATATTAATTAGTCAATTAATTAATTAAATAGTTGGTTTGTTAAATAAGTTTATCATTATTTTTATTTGTAACAAATAAATATGTTTATATTTAACTAAATTGTTTTAATGAATTTAATCTCAGAACCTAAAACATAAATAATTTAATATCCTATTTATTATTTTAAAACTAAATAAACTACCCAAAGATTTGTATTATTATAGGAGTTAATAAAAATAACAACTAGTTAGTTAATTAGTTAACTTGATTACTAAGTTTATTTATTTTCACTATATATGTAACTGAATATGTAATAAAATAAGTATTAATTCTATGAAGAATTAAGGGATAAATTGTTTATAATTAATTACTTAATTTAAATATTAAATATATTTATTTTCCTTTACTAAAGGTATCAGGGGATAAATAGGGATTAATCATAAATGTTTATAAATTAATCAACTAATTAGTTAATCTGTTTTGTGTCTTTTTTTTTCCTCTTTTTTTTTAAATAATAAAACCTAGGTAAAGTGTAAAACTATTTTAGAACTAAAACTAATAAATTTAACCTAAAAAAATGAAAAGATGAAAGATTTATTAACCTCTTATTTTCAATTTAAAAATAGAATCTAAGTTAACTAATAAGAATAAAATATTAATAATATTAATTGAAGAAAAAGTTAATGAGAACCAAAGGGAAAAAAATCAATAGAAAAGGGAGTAAAGGAGAAATTAAACAATCCAGAAGATGAGGGAGTAAAAACTAGAGAAAAAACGACAAAACAGAACCAAATAGGGTGTAGAAATGGGGGGCTAGGAGGAAAGGGTAGGGATTCAACAACTGCTAATCTTCCAGCCTTCGTATCGGTTGAGATTGCTCGACCTTCTTTCAATTTCAATGGCCTCCCTAAATTTCCAGTGATGAAAAGGAGTAGTCTTAGCAATAACCTAGGCCTCCTCAATATATATATCATGCTTAGTCTTCTCCATGTGTTCTGCCATGACGGAAGACCGGGTCCTCCCATGTTTGATGTCAGTGGCATGCTCATGAATCCTCTGATTAATAGAGCACCCCGTTTCAGCAACATAGGGGGTTCCATAAGAACAAAGAATAACATTAACATCTTTCATGTCCTTGGGGTCAACAATGTCTATTACAGATCTCAAGGAACTATGAATGGTGTTAAGGTGTCTAATGTTGGATGGAACATTATTCTTCCTACGGATTCTCACAATCTTATCAATGTTATTTGATGAATGATGAACCCTCGACTCTGCTAGCCTTAACGAAGGATTTTAGACCTTGGGGCCTACTATATCCATTATTAACAAAAACATTAAGAAGATGGGATTTCTCTTTATCAAGGTACTTTTCATTGGAGATTCTCAGTGCACACGTAGCTAGTGTGTTGAGAACACCCAACTTTTGAGCAGGGAAATGATGAGAGTTAGCATGAAGATACTGCTTAGTATGAGTTTTCTTTTAAATCACTTGATGGGAGGAAGAATTGTCATCATTCTTTGAAATGAGAACATGAAGGAACAACAAGCACCAACGATTTCCTGCTCCATAGTGAACTTTATGGAGGAATATTGATTATTGAGATGTTGGAGGAAAAGAACAAATTGATTTTGGCCATGAGACCAGATGACACTCGTGTCATCCATAAATCTCTTCCATAACTTGGGCAGGAGACGGGACAAGGTGAGAGCCTTAGATTCAAAGTCTTCCATAAAAATATTAGCAAGAACTGGAGACAGGGGGGAGCCCATGTGATCCAAATTGGATCCTAGAAAGCTCTCTAAGTTTTCATAAACTCTTTAAAACCATGCCAAAAATTCAAAGCCTTAAAAGATCAAGCTTATCAGAGATATCCTCATAACAGTTGCAACTTTGATCAGCACAGAGCAACGAGGACCCTCAGTCAAGCACGCAGACCATTGCCCCATGGTAATGCGTGTTGTTATGAATTAGTGAAATGGGAGGCCTTTTTGAGAAACGAGGGTGGTTTCTAATATGCGATTAGTGACAAGTCACTAATCGCATATATTGTACACCCCCATCCATTACAGAATAGGCGGCCACCTCCCTGTAAGTCGTTATAGTGTGATGATTACACAAAACAGAGGGATTCAAATGGACAGAGGCAGGGGAACTAGAAAGCTTGGAAGCATAAACAAAAAGTTAGAAAGTAGATTGACTTTAAAGCCATGAACTTATAGAGAAAGAGGCAGAGTTAGTTAGATGCAGAAAGATGAGAGTGAAAAGAAGTCGAGCTGACCGACATAAGTAAAGGTAGCATTGAGCTAGACAAAGACAGAGAGAGTCAGAGAGTCTGTGTGTTCCACAGAAGGCTTGAGAGGTTCAATAGAACTCCTTTGTATATGCCTGTCATGAGTGAGTTTTAAATTGGGCTCATACGACGGTGACCAATAGAGGTCGAGTTTCAGTAAGGAGAATATGTGTACTCCAGAGACATGGAGGATCCAGGTACAGTCCTACTGAATTGTATCTACTGTGTGAGACTCAAATTGAGCTCACTATTTTAAAAACTCTACTTTTGAAAACATAATAGAGAGGCCACCACTGAAGGCTGGACCAGGAGATGTAGCCCAGTAGTCTTGGGTGAACTCCTTATTAAACTTGTTTTGTTTACATGTTTTCTTGTTATGTTTTCTCTAACTGCTTCAGTGCCTATGTATTTCACAATCTTATTGATCCATTGCATAAAATAATATAGGCACATATATGCACATGATTCTGTAATACCTTAATTGTTTGTCATAGATCAATTATATATCAAGTGGTATTATAGCTCTAGGTTACTAAGGTTAGACAAGCTTGTGCTAGATTCTTTTGGTTAATGATAAATAGATCAAAGCTTAAATTAGCAGAAGGAGAGTTGGTCAAAGCTAACCTAGAAATCGGAAGAGTGTATCTTAAGAGGAAAATGACAGAAGAAAGTTCCTTGGAATCAGACTCTTAGTTCATGGATAGTTTCATGACCATGAGAGATATGGCAGAAGAAATGTATAGAGAATTTAAGAAAGGTGGAGGTGAAGAGTCATCAACCTCCAAACAAGATAAAGGAGTACAAGAACCTCTTCTAGTTTCCCACCCAAAAGGCAAAGGAAAAGAAGAGAAGCTCTCTCCACCATCCCCCCGATCATCACCTTCATCATCATCTTCTTCACACAAAGAAAGTCCTGAAAGGAAAAAGAAGAAATCTTCTTTGATTAAATTAGATATGAAGTTTGATTTGCTAGTTTTTTATGGAGAATTCAATGCAAAAAAGCTAGATAACTGGATTAGAAAAATTGATGTATATTGCAGAGTGCAGAACATCGATTTAGAGATGAGAAAGATTTAGCTGGCTAGCCTACACCTTGGAGGCACTGCCGTCGTATGGTGGGAAGGCAAGACACAAGCTGATTTGAAGAAGCATGGTAAAATTCTTTCTACCTAGAATGAATTTGTTTCTTCAATTAAAAAACAATTCTATCGATTAGCTTATATGCAACAAGCTATGATGAGTAGGCAAACTCTTTTCCAATTGAAAGAGAAAAGTGTACAAAGTTACACCCAAGAATTTAGGAAAAGAGCCTTGATTCTAGGCATTTCTTTAGACTCACCTGAAACTTTGTTGAAGTATATAGGTGGTCTACATAGTTATTAAGACATGCCATTCTCATGTTTAATTCCACTAGAATAGATGAGGTATCTATTCAAGCTACACATCTAGAGGCTAGAGGCAAGAATGTGAACCTAGAAGTTGGGGGATCATCAAAACCCACTGCAAACAAGAACAAGGAAAAGAGAAAAAAGAAATGGAGAGATAGGAAGGAAAATATTGTACAAAAGACCAAACCTTCATGCACTCATTACAAGAAGGATGGGCATGATGATGAACACTGCTAGATTTCACATCCGTAGCTGAAACCCAAGAGGTATGATGGAAAAAAGAAGAAGATTGTTGTAGCTATTCAGAATGATTAGGGTCAAGATTAGGGGATGAAACAACAATCACAACCATAGGTATAGATGGTAAAAGTTTTGAAGCATCTACTAGTAATTCTGCACAATCTACTAATAACGAAGAAAATGAGAGGAAAAGACATGAGCTTTTTCATATCAGAGTTATTTCCAAGCATCAAAAGAATGATACTTTGTTTGATAGTGGCTCACAAGTAAACTTACCTTCTGAAGCAATTATAAGGAAACTGGGATTACTAACCACACCTCACAAAAATTCATATCCATTAGGTTGGCTATGTGATCAAGCAAAGCTACAAGTGACTAGACAATGTAAACTTAGGTTTTCTTTTAGGCTAGCATTTGTAGATGAGCTTGAGTTAGACATTGTTCCCTTGGATATATGTGGATTTGTTTTAGGAAGTCCTTACTTGTATGATAGAAAAGCCATTTTCTATAGAGCTGAAAACAAGTATCAACTCATTAAAGATGGAATTGAATATACTCTAAGAGCTCATAAAATCAATAATAATTACACTCTCATAAACTCAGGGCAGATGAAAAGAATTGTAAATTCATGCAAGCAATTTTTACTCATGGTTGTAAAGGAAAGAAAACTTGATAAAACCAATGTATTTGAAGGTTGTAATGCTAAACAACAAGCTGATTTAGAAAAAGTTGTTTCAAAATATGATATACTATTTCAAGAACCTAAAGGTTTGCCACCTAAAAAGGAAATAGTACATGATATTAATTTGCAGCAAGATGCTCCATTGCCTAACATCATAATGTATAGCTTGTCCGCTTTAGAGAATGCATAAATCAAGAAGAAGGTACAGGAGCTGCTCGAGAAAGTGTTCATAAGACCTAGCACATCACCTTGTGGATCTCCAATTGTCTTGGTGAGAAAAAAAGATGGCTCATGGAGAATGTGCATTGATTACCAAGCACTGAATAAGATAACGATAAAAAATCGTTATCCCATTCCTCGCATAGATGATCTATTAGATCGGTTAAAAGAAGTTTTTACTTTTCTAAGTTGGATTTGCATAGTGGCTGCCATCAGGTCAAAGTTGTAGAGCAAGATGCATGGAACATTTCTTTCAAAACAAAGCAGGGATTGTATGTGTGGTTAGATATGCCTTTTGGATTAACTAATGCTCTTGCTACTTTCATGAGAGTAATGAATGATGTACTTAGGCCTTTTATTGATGATTTTTTCATTGTATATTTAGATGACATTCTTATATTTAGTAAAACATGGCAAGAACATTTGAAGCATGTAAAGCAGACTCTAGATGTTTTGAAAAGAGAAAATCTTTGTGTTAAGCTTTCAAAATGTGAATTTTGCAAAACATCTTTGAATTATTTGGGTCATATTGTAGGGGTGGTGAATTAAAGATAGATCCCTCTAAGGTTGTAGTCATTGTAAACTGGCCTAAACCCAAATCTGGTATAGAATTTAGAAGCTTCCTAGGAGCAACACAATATTGGAAAATGTTTATTTCTAACTTTTCCTTGATTGCAGCTCCCTTACATGCTTTAGCAGGATTGAACAAGGTGTTTCAGTGGGGAGGCAAACAACAGAAAACCTTCGACACCTCAAAAGAAAATATTAGTACAACACCAGTATTAGCACTGCCCGATCTTCAAAGACCCTTTGAGATTGAAACAAATGCTAGTGACTATGCCATGGGAGCAGTGTTGATGCAGCATGATAAACCCTTATGTTATTATTTTGATACATTTAATTGTGCAGTAGTTAATTATCCCACATATGATAAAGAATTGTATGCATTAGTACAGAGTTTGAAAAAGTGGAAACATGACCTAATGGGAAAAGAGATAGTTATACATATTGATCATCAACCACTTCAATATTTGCACTCACAAACTAAGTTGCAGCAATCAAGACACTATAGGTGGATGGGTTTTATACAACAGTTTCATCTTGTCATCACATATAAAAAGGGCATACATAATAAAGTTGCAAATATGTTGTCGAGACCATCTTAAATGCATCTACTATGCTTAAGCATAATTCAGTATTACATGAAAGCTACATTGAACAATATGCTCAAGATATATATTTTAAAGATATATACGCAACTTTATGTCATGCCAAACAAGTAGAAGAATGGGATTATTATGTTAAGAACCAACTCTTGTATAATTTTGGAAAGTTATTCATTCCACAAACTGAAAGAGTAAAGATAATTCGAGAAGCACACACTTCTCCAATGTCAGGTCACTTTGGTGTAAGTAAAACAGTTGTAAAACTGCAAAGATTTTCTTATTGGCCAAAAATGAATGAGATAGTTTCTAGATATGTAAGAGGGTGTACTATGTGTGCTAAAAACAAGCCCAATAATAGAAAACTAGACTTGTACACTCCATTACCAGTTCCTTCTCAACCTTGGGAAAATATTTCCATGGACTTTGTTGGGGGACTGCCTAAATCTATAAAACGTCATGACTATTTATATGTTATTATGGATAGGTTCAACAAAATGTGTATTTTAATACCTTGTAACAAATAGATTACAGTTGAAAAAATAGCAAAGTTGTTCTTTCAGCATGGATGGGTTCATTTTTGATTACCCATTTCCATTGTATAAGATCGAGATACCCAATTTGTTGGCAAATGTTGGTCGAGTCTGTGGGAATTGATGGACACCAGACTGAAGAAGAGCACAACTTTTCATCCGCAAACAAATGGCCAAATAGAGGTAGTCAACAAGATAGTGATCGAGTTGCTCAGAGGCTATTGCAGTAAGCATCCCAAGCTTTGGGATGAACAACTGTGTTATGTGCAACATGCTTACAACCGTGCTAAACATTCTTCTAATCAAAGATCTCCTTTTGAGACCTATTTTGGTTTCCTACAAAGGTCTCCCTTGGATTTTGTCTTTGGTAAAGACATAGCGGTTAATGGACACGGTGATGTGGACAACGAAACCAAGTCATTGAACAAATCCAAGAGATTCACCAGGTAGTATAGGAACAACTCGGAAGTATCCAAGCCATGTACAAGGCAAGGCATGATAAGCATCAGATTGAGCATAGTTTTCGAGTTGGTGATCAAGTCTGTCTGTATATCAGCAAAGACAGAATGCAAGGTGAAGGTAAGAAGCTGAAACCGATAAGATATGGACCTTTCAAGATACTTCAGAAAATCGGTGAGAATTCTTTTTTCCCTGATTTTCCAGCTTATATGCACATCTATACAGTAGTTAATGTCGAAAGCTTGAGATTATTTGAACCTTCATTGACCGAAAATCCCGAAGAGGAGATTCAATTTCCTTCTATTGATGATTTGTTGCATGAATATCTCAATGAATTGTAGGAAGATACAGTTATGGATAGAAAGGTGAGAACTACGCACAAAGGGGATGTTGAGTACCTTAGAATTTGGCTCAAAGGATCAAAACCAAGCAATGCAAGATGGATAGAAATTGGGCAAGCGAGGAATATATACCCTTACTTGATTGATGCTTAAAAACCAACTTTTGGTGGTCAAAAAGCTTTTCCAGTGGGATGGTCGTGATCCAAATTGGATCGTAGAACACTCTCTAAGCTTTCAGAAACTATCTAAAACCATGCCAAAAATTCAAAGCCTTAAAAGATCAAGCTTACCAGAGATATCCTCGTAATAGTTGAAATTTGTGATTAGCGCAGAGCAATGAGGACCCTCAGTCAAGCGCATAGACCATCGGCCCATGGTAACGTGCACTGTCATGAATTAGCAAAACGAGAGGCCTTCTCGAGAAACGGGGGAGGTTTCTAATATGCGATTAGTGACAAGTCTTTGATAATCACATATCGTCACGCAAACCCCTCAAAAAAGGAAAAGCCCGGAGCGCCCGGACCCGAAAGGTTATAAAATGTAATGGATATCACGCTGATTCCATCGAGGGCAAGATTCCACAAAACCGGCAGGATATCGGAAGGGCTCGAGGTGGTAAGTGGTTTCAACCAAGTCTTTCTTGATGCCACACATCGATTGCCACGTGTCCAGCGAAAGAGAGAGAAAACCGCTCACATCGGGCAAGTAACCATCGAGCTACTCAACCTCCTGATATGAGTGACAACCGTAGGATTTGGGCGTCCCAGATTAATGGCGAGAATGCATCTTGATGGGTGACTAGATTTGACGAGGTTATAGAGTAAGATCACATAGGAGTTGAAGTCTGACATGGATGATGAGTTGGAAAAAGTTTTGGTTTCACGACCGTTCTTGGAGCAAACGGAAATAATGATCATTCAAACATGTCCATGAGAGGTGACACCCTCATCCGTTACAGAATAGGTGGCCACCTCCCTGTGAGGCGTTTTATAGTGATTATTACATAGAACAGTGGGATTCAAACAAACAGAGTTAGGGGAACCAGAAAGCCAGGAAGCAGAAACAAACAGTCAGAAAGAAGATTGATTTTAAAGCCAGGAACTGACAGAGAAAGAGGAAAACTTAGTTAGACGCAGAAAGCTGAGAGCAGAAGGAAGAAGCCGAGCTGACTTGCAGAAGCAAAGGCACCATCGAGCTAGACAGAGACAGAGAGAGTCAGAGAGTCTGTGTGCTCTAGAGAAGGCTTGAGAGGTTCAAGCGAAATCCTCTGTATATTCCTGTCATGTGTGAGTCTCAGATTGGGCTCATACTAAGGTGACCAATAGAGGTCGAGTTTCAGTAAGGAGAGTATGTGTACTCTAGAGACTTGGGGGATCCAAGTACAGTTCTACTGAATTGTATCTGCTGTGTGAGACTCAAATTGAGCTCACTATTATGAAAAATTTGTTTTTGAAAACATAATAGAGAGGCCACCACTGAAGGCTAGACTGGGAGATGTAGCCCAGGAGTGTTGGGTGAACTCCTTATTAAACTTGTTGTGTTTACATGTTTGCTTGTTATGTTTTCTCTAACTACTTCAATGCCTGTGTATTTCGTAATCTTATCGATCTGTTGCATAAAATAACATAGGCACATCCATGCACATGAGTCTGTAATACCTTAATTATTTGTTTTGGATCAATTACAGATCACCATGTCAACCCCACATGTCTCATCATAGAATTCCCCTTCAAAGCATAAAAAGATGGAAGTAAGGAAAATCTCAACTAAGTGAGCAGTATCAGGGTCAGTGAGGCGATTGATGACATCAATAGCCTCCGAGATAGGAATAAATGTGTAAAAGGAGGCCACATTGAAACCCACAAGAATGTCCCCATGGTCAAATTTTATACCTTTTAACTCATTGACAAATGAAGAAGAGTTTTTTACGAATGACTCTGTGAGGCCAATAAGGGGTTTAAGACCTTAAGGAAGGTATTTGGCAAGGAGGTAGTTTGGCCCTCATGTGGTGTTAACAATGGGTCTTAGCGGGCACTATCTTTCTGGATATTTGGGAGCCCATATATCGTAGGAGTGATGGAGCTACTCTCAATAAGCTTGTCACAAAAGGAACCCACAACGTTACTCGATTTTCTAGCAAAAGTGATTGTTCTTGAGATCCTTTTTAGGGGATTCCTACTTAGCTTTTTATATCTTCCACTATTATAAAGATGATCCAACCTTTTCCTTTGATAATCCTTTGTGTCAAGGATAACTGCAGCCCCACCTTTGTCGGCTTTAAGAATGATGGTGTCTTTGTTTTGGTTAAAGGATTTGAGAGCATTAAATTCATCGTTGCTAATATTTCTCCTCGGGGGCTTTGCCTTCGTGAGGATGACAACAGAGTCTTTTCTTATAGTGTCCTTGATATTATCAAGTAGTCCCTTAATGGTCACACATAATATCTTCCATGGGGGATTTTTCTAGGAACAAGGGCATAATTTAATCCTTTTCAAGAAAACTATAGACAAAATATGGAAAGAAAAAAATTGAAAAATTGACCACCCTATTTTTATGAAAATTATTATTATTAGTATTATAATTATTCCTTTTTATATTTTTCATTATTACTAAAAATGAAATTATTGTCATTAATATTATTATCCATATTATATTTACCATTATCACTAATAATATTAGTATTACTCGTGAATTTGAAATTCCCATTATTATTATTTCCTATTAACATATTATCCAAACATAACCTATTATTATTATTAACATATTATCCAAACACAATCTTCTGTAACCATGTTATTAAAATTCGAATGGAGCTTTTCATTATTGTGATACGACTGATATAACTTATCGAAATTATTAGAATTATAATCAATATCAAATCTTAACTCACGTTGATTATTATGAAGGCTAGGGATCAGAAACAAAGACTTACCAGAGTTGCTGACTGAAGACGGGATCTTAACGGAATCCACAAGAAGGGAGGAAAGATGGGACCCTATGCATGGATCATTGGTAGAAGGGAGGCCGGTCAATGAAGCCTGGACCAGAAGGGTTGATATAGGGGAGAGAGGACAACATCGGGTCTTCGGACGAGTGTGATAAGAGAGGAGCGGTTGAACCAGTGGATTCATTCGGAAACGCTTCAACTTCACGAGGATGGGTAACCCCCTCGAGCTCAACCAAAACATCCAAAATGCCACTGGAACAACAATTAAAATCGGGGGCTAGACCAGAATACGAAACCGCAGGGACCGAAGGAGGGGCGATGAGATCCTTGGACCTCATATTTGGTTCCACTTTGCAAAGCGTAGGAACAACTAGCGACGAGCTAGGAGACATATTGAAGAGCAATGGGGAGTCGCCCGCTTCACTAGAACCAGAAGAAATATAATTATTAGCAATATAATTATTAGCAAGGGAGCGGCCATAAGTCATTGCAGATTCCTATCCGACCGATATAAATATGGTAAATTTTTTTAACAGTCCATTTCCGTCCATTCCCGGAATCTGCAATCCACTTAAGCTCACAGCAAGGGAGCAGTCCATACGATGTTGGCCATTAACCCAGGCTGATAATTGGCCAAAATAAATCCGGCTGTAGGACAACTTACCTGAGGAGAACGAAAGATCGCCGAGCGTAGCAGATGATCTTTTGGTCAACTTAAGAAACTTTGAAGACTGCTTCTACCTCCAAATATCTTCTGTTCATTGAGATTTAACAGTCGAACAAGCATCGACCCTTGTCCACAGGGAGGCAGAAATAAGACCAGAAAGTACGAGATGCAAAGAGAGAAGTTGCCGAAGTTCAACCAGGCTAAACTGGCCTTCAAAAGTACACGGTCAACTTAAGAAACTTTGAAGACTGCTTCTACCTCCAAATATCTTCTGTTCATTGAGATTTAAGAGTCGAACAAGCATCGACCCTTGTCCACAGGGAGGCAGAAATAAGACCAGAAAGTACGAGATGCAAAGAGAGAAGTTGCCGAAGTTCAACAAGGCTAAACTGACCTTCAAAAATACACGATGTTTTGTAGGAATATTAAGGCGATGATTAATATAGGCAAAAACTGGAATGATGGAACAATCTCTTCATTTCTTAAGGAACGCTAGATCTGACTTTATCTTAGGGGTTTGTTCAAAATGATGAACTTTAGTTGTAGTGGTTTTTTATGAGGGGATGATCACATATCAAGTTTATTAATATATTTTTTTAGAGATAATCACATTAAAATTCATTTGTCCATAATCACATTAAAATTATTAAGGAGTTTAGATTTCTGTGATCCATAATAATTTGGGCAAAATCACATAAAAAACTATTTGTCTACGCGTTTCAAACCAACCAGTGTGGTTCATCGTGAGGACAACTTGTCCTACGATGAACCACACTGGTTGGTTCTAAACGCGTAGACAAATGGTTTTTTATGTGATTTTGCCCAAATTATTCTCTTAACACATTAAAATTTTCATCCATAAATAAGAATGATATATCAAATATATATAATACATAAATTACAACTTTAAAAATTTATATTAAAATGACATTATTATATTAAAAGATAAAATAAATGTAAATTCATTATATTAATGCACACAAATTTCATTTCCTTTTACTCATGGAGTCACCAAACCAAAGACAACATTTCGTTTATTTCTTTACGTACTCCGAATTGTAAGGACAACCAACCCCAAAGAAAATATAACTTCCTTGTCTCCTTTACCTAATACAAGATACAAGGTGAAGGCTGACCTTCCTCTCTTCGATTTATTGGATCACCTAATTAAAAAACAGTACTAAGAAGAGAAAGCACTAATAGATTTTCGGGTCATTGCCTGTTAACTTTATATGGTGCGGGGTCGGAGATATAGTTTGCATCTATGTCTTCATTCGTCGTCATCAAGAATCCATAAAATACGTCACAGCTCATGTCTGCATTCATAACCAAGAATCTGTAATCTACCTCACATCCATCTACACTCATAATCAGCTAATCTACATGTTCAATGCGTTACCTTACACACGACGCTTGAAATGCGACAGAATGCAATATATGTGTGATGCAGAAATATATCTACCATGTGATATTATCAAATACAAGGGACACAACACATCAAACATTCCAACGGTTTACTCATTCTGAAGACCTGCACAACACCTACCTACACCTAAGTTTAGATATAGAAGCCTTAAATCCTAATGAACCCTTCACATTTGTAAATTCAATTATAGGTAGCCAGCACTACGTACGATGGATCTTGTGGCGTAATCCCATGAAATAACTCTAGAGATAAACAGCCATGATGTCCAGGAAATATGGCCTTTTGTCGTCATGTGCATCTGATCCGAAGCGATTCTCTCGTCCCGTGGACACCTTCTCTTTTTCTGTAAAACGCACGTCAAAGAGGAAGGTACGTGTCAACATCGTTGAAGGAATGGCAAAGATTTCAGGTACCTAAATAATGTAATAAAGAGGGCGACTCCAAGACTAAAACTGAGTTTAATACAATATTATTATTATAATTGTAACATAACGTAACTCTGATTAGCGAAAGACCGTAGTGGTGTAGAAACATTCATGGTCACCAGAGTGATTTCCGAGCGGCTCTGGGGGCACTTTTGTTCCATTTTAGGATTAGGTTTAGGTGAAGCAAACCGCCCGGGGCTTGATGTAACAGAATACCTTGCCCCTGGACTCGTGGGAATAGTAGCCAGATTTGGGCCGGCACCGATGGGAATAACAGGAAGATTGTGGCAGTTGCAAATCTCGACCATGTAACCGTCAGGATCATGGAAGAAAAGCTGGTCCACGTACAACCCTCCATCTTTGTAAGATTTTTGAGATCCACAGATCTAGATCTGCAAAACAATAAACAAGCTTGCAAGAGAAGGAAGGAAGCGAGCAAGAATTTAGAAAAGAATGAAATTCATTTATTCTACAATATTGGTTTAGAATAAATACATAAAAGCAACTAAGTTAAGCTTAGTTGTGCATGCAATAACTAAAGCTAACTAAAGCTAAGTGTGCTTTATCTTATGTTAATGTGTACATGTGCCACATGCAAGCAATAAGTTAACTTGAGCTAATCTAGGTGCATGTACACCAACACAGCTAGTCTAAGTGCATGTACACCAACACTCCCCTTAAGCATAACTTAAGTGAGTGTGATGCAAAATGAATGAGTCCCGACAACACGGCCATTTTAGGTACCATATACAATGCATAAAAAAAAGGAGGAAAGAGGGAAAACCCAGTGAGAAGAAAACCCCCCTCGAAAATATAATACAAAAGTAGAGAAAAGACAACTGCTAGGCAGTCGTGTCCTTCACCCGATCTTGCAGGAATCGAAACTTCTGCTCTTGAAATAATTCTGATCTGATTCCAGCTCGCCATTCCCGTCTCTTATATTCTTGAAAATCGACGCATCGAAATTAGTTTCACTTCCCTTATCCAGCACCACTGCCTTGCTGCCATCACCATCGACGGGGCAGATGGACTGAAATTGAGGCAGATTCGCCGAGTTTATTGTGCGGTCAGTCATGGGAGCAGGCGGATGGAGACTATATTCTTGAAAATCGATGCATCGAAATTAGTTTCACTTCCCTTATCCAACGCCACTGCCTTGCTGCCATCACCATCGACGGGGCAGATGGACTGAAATTGAGGCAGATTCGCCGAGTTTATTGTGCGGTCAGTCATGGGAGCAGGCGAATGGAGACGAAGAGTTTCCTTGGCAACGCTCTCCAGATATGGAATCTGCGAGATGTCCGACTCATCCACCAAACGCCCATCGCCGACAACATTATCTATTTCTTCTTTCAGTTTGGTTAAGGCCCTGGGGCTTCGGATCAGCTCTGTCATCGCCCATTCAATTACACTCGACATGATATCCATGCCTATCAGTAATACATCCGTCATGATTCCCATGAGGGATTTCTCAGAGAGCTGGTCTTAACCCTGGTGTGACAGCAAAATATCCACGAAATCTTTGCTCTCCTCGCTGATGTCGCATTCCTTTTTGTTTTCCAAGTCACGCCTATGGTCGTCTATAATAAGCTTGAAAACTCTCACCAATTTTTGGCTTATGTTTTTCATTCGCCGATCGTAGCCCTGCAAATCTAGCCAATCCAGAGCAGGAACAAGGTCGCTAACGATCAAGGCGCCGATGACAATCATGGCCTCTTTTACCACATCCATGAATGAGTCCATTTCCTGAGCAATAGGATGCTCAGACTGTGCGTATCTGTTTTCGAATAGTATTCGGGTAATGGTATTGACAATCACGGAATCACATTCATTTCTGAGATTAATGGCTTCCCCTCTTTGAGATGTAGAGAAAATGTGATCCACCACGCACAGAAGCTCCTCTCTTCGGATTCGAGCCTGGGCCTTGATTCTGCCTGGAGAAAATAGTTGGGTGGCACATATTTTCCTTAAGTGGCGCCAGTGAGGACCATTGGGGGAAAAATTATGGGAATTGAAATCGAAACCGATATATTTCCCAGCAGAACCCAGTGGCCTGGATGACCATTCTGCGTCTTTGGTTTTGAGAACTTCCATGGCGAGCTCCGGGCTTGAAATCACCAGAATATCTGAAGCACCGAGGCAGAGATGCATGAGAGGGCCATACCTTTTGGCCAACTCTACAAAAGTGCGGTGCCTGTAGTGGAATCCCACCGATAACAGAGAGCCCATAATGGGCCATTTGTTGGTGATGGCGTCGGTGCCGCGGAACTTGATGGCGGCTCTGTCATACGCCCTGCCAGCGTCTTCTTCGTGGTTGAACGTCCCCAACCAGACGCGGTGGTGCTTCTCGTATATCGGCGCGCCACAACGCCTGTTGGGCTGCAGGACGATGCCCTTGTATTGCGACGACGGCAGTTTCTTGCACGATTTCTCCTCATGGAAAGAAGTACTACGAATGTTCTCGGAGGAGATGACGCTAATTCCACTCCCCTTCTGTTCTAGCTCTGCCTGATCGGCTAACGAAGAAGAAGCATAATAAGAAACTGACTTACCACCAGTTGCAGGGGACGAGTTCGAGTGTTGGTCGTCAGTCAAGCTCCCTGTTTCCTCAGTGTCTGCTCTCGCTAAATCAGCTTCCATCGCTTTCGTGTTTGCTTCTGCAGAAGTTTGTGGATCAGATCCATGCATCATATAAGCATGCATGGGCATGGATGGCTCCATATCTAAGAGTGCTTGCGGATCTTCCTCAGACAGAGGGATAGAGGTAGGATCATCAAGGATATCACTCATGCTGCGCCATTTTTGTGTTGAAGGTGGTTGAGAATCTTCCGAACTACGTGTAGAAGTATGATCTTGATGTTCAACAACTAGTGGTCTAACAGGGGTCACAGGAAGAGACTGATCGTCATCAGAATGCTGGTCTGAAGTTTCATCTGCATACTCATCAATGAGTGGTGATGGAAACTGGGTAACAAGTTCATCTACTGGTGCATGCGAAATATCTTCGTCAAAATTTACACTCTTTTCTTCATTTGCATGCGTAAGTAGCAAAGTAGAATCAACTTTACTATGACCAAGAGAAAAGAGAAAAGATTGCCATATTTCATCTTGTTTTCCAAACAATCCTTCCAAAATTTTCCATACCTCATTTGGAGTTGAACATGATTCAACATGAAATAACAGTTCCAGAGAAATAGATAAACATAGGATGCCGAAGGCCTCGTCCATGCGATTGAAATATCTTGATTTCTCTATTGCCGATGTTGGTTCAACTTCCGTTTCCATGGTTATTCGAAATAAGCCTCTACTTCTGAGATGAAGTTGAATCTTTGGCTTCCATTCGAAATAATTATATGGAGTGAGAATTTCCAATTGTGGAAACTCCAATTGAGACTCCATTCTTTGTTGTTGCTTCAATCTTTTGAACCTGCAAATAAAATTTCTTGTGCACTAATTACAAATCCTTGTGCTCTAATACCATGTAAGATTTTTGAGATCCACAGATCTAGATCTGCAAAACAATAAACAAGCTTGCAAGAGAAGGAAGGAAGCGAGCAAGAATTTAGAAAAGAATGAAATTCATTGATTCTACAATATTGGTTTAGAATAAATACATAAAAGCAACTAAGTTAAGCTTAGTTGTGCTTGCAATAACTAAAGCTAACTAAAGCTAAGTGTGCTTTATCTTATGTTAATGTGTACATGTGCCACATGCAAGCAATAAGTTAACTGGAGCTAATCTAGGTGCATGTACACCAACACAGCTAGTCTAAGTGCATGTACACCAACAATCTTCCACTACACGCTTCTCATAGTTTATGTTGCTTTCTTGCAGTGCCTTCTCCACTTTCGCAATATCTGGGGACTGCGAAAGAAAACGGATAATAAGACCAGTAATTAAGCATGTTACGTTGGTGAAAGATGGTCATATACTCCAAGGCTAATTTGAAGTATACCTGAAAAGAGATATGGTTATCTCTTGGATTTATCTCGGTTTTTTCAAGGAGAGCATCCGAGGGCTGGCATTGCAACAGATGTATGCCTATCCCGTAGTTGAATAACCTGCATATCACTAACAAACTTGACTTGGGGCGCATGGTGTACAATGGGAAATTTGTAATATAAATTCATGCGGACTGGATGATTATATCGATATGCAATTAATATCTTACAGATCTCCTTCAAAATCGAATGAAGATGGGCTCTTCACAAGTCGAAATCCAAGTACAGCTTCTTAGAATTGGGTGGTAGCTGTGACAGATTTGCAGACAAATGAAACGTGATTCAGAGACGACAAAGGTAAAGGTAAGGCCACAGGACATGGACAAATCTCATCTTCTGCCTGCCCCATAGTATATTGCCTCAATTCCAACTCATCTCCTCAGTTAATACCTAATTTGATTTGCATGAACTTCACTTAATTATATGAGTTCTGGCCAAGCAAATTAAGGTGGATAAGTAGTATGCCCAGACCCTTTTGCAAGAAGGTTTGCGCATTTCCGTGCAGGATTGCATCGCTAATGGAGTGAAATACGCGGCTTTTTGGTTGTTTAGTAAGCCAAGGAATTGATTGTTCTCTACGAAATAAAACAGTTCAACCCCATATGAAGATTACACTATGCCTAAATATCAACAAGATTGTGTACCCCTCAATGGAGTAGTTTTGATCCATGTTGTCATGCCCCCAAGCATGCGGTGGTCTTCGCGAGGTGCGGCACCACCACACACTTTCTTTTTAACAATACTAATGTGTGCGGACTATGCCTAATTCACAAAGGATACTTAGTTTGTTTTTTGCAACCAAGTAAAATGCATTAAACCTTTATATCAATGATCACCCATACTTAATCATTATCCACAACAATATAAAAGAACATCAATTGCACGATATAAAGGGGAGGGGCAACTCCCGAACAAGTCTGCCCAACAATGTTTATTATATCAGTTTTCAAGATTACAACATGCTAGTGTGCTTGGCAAAATCCAAGCCAACACTTAGCCAATTTTACAACAATGGCAACCTGCCTTACAATCAAGTGCACACCTTGCACGAAGGGCGGTGCTCGCACTAGCCACCGAAGACCCCTGCCAAGTCCAACACTAAACTGCGCAACGCTCTGCACAAACTCGACCTTAAGAGAATTCCGCGCACACTTTACAAGTGGTGCGCATGAGCTATGCGCAGCTCAACGTGCTCACACTTCCTTTCCTTTCTGTGAGCTCCTTGTGTAGATTGCGTTGATTGTTGCCTGTCCTTGGAGCGCTCCACGCTCACTAATATATAGCTACGCTATCGTGGGTGAGGGGTGGGCAGCAGCCCTTTGGCTGACCCCCAAAATCTCCTCAACGCACCCCTTAACCAGCTTCATAAGCCGTCGGCTTTGCCATGGGCAAGCCTCTCCTCACGTGGGCATAAACCATCACCAATTGTTCTTCACACTTGGTCACATCATGCTCGGCCTATCTCGCGTTTTTCGTTGTATCGTCGCTCGCTCTACCTGCAGCGCGCGTCCGTCGTGCGCGCCCACCCCCGTGCTCTCCGTTCACGCCTGCCCGCTCAATACGCGCCCATCGGCATGCTCGCCCGACGCGTCGCCCGTTCACCACGCGCTCGCCTGTGTCATGCACCCAACCCACCATCGCATCGCGCGCCCATCGTTCGAATGGGCGCCCGTCGTACCCATGCGTCCATCGCACCCGTGCGCTCACCGTGCATGATGGTCTGCCTGGCGCCCAACCGTCACAAATGACCAAGGACCTTACATCCTCCTCTACCTGAAGTCGATGTCGTCCTCCACAACATCCCAACTCCAAGTGTCAAACCATGATGTCAACTCCCCTCACATATGACAAACATCCCTGCAACATATGTAAGACTCCATCTCCACGATGTCTCATCTAAGTGACCAACTACCACCAAGATAGTCCATACCAAGTATGTCATCGATGTCCATGATCTTCGGTCACCTGCCACAATCTCTCCATGCCGCTCTCCACCATGGAAGGCTGATCCCTCCAACACCAAGCTACATGTCCACTGCAACAAAGTGTACTTTCCATCATGTGCATCAACTCCATCATGTGCAAACTGCCCATGCTATGTCAACAAGTGTTAACACATCACAACCATGTGCCAACATCTCATCAACCTGCCAAGTGCTCAAAGAGAACACTTCTCCATCAATTGTCAAGTGTCCCAAGAGAACACCTCTCTCCATCCTCGTGAGTTCCTCCATGTAGTCTTCCCCAAAGTGTAGACCCCATAGCTCCATCTCTCTGCACATTGGTACCCCTCATGCTTTGAACTAGTTGGGTAGCTAGTCCAACTATATGCCCAAACCACAAGAATGTACATCCTTATGTCACCATCAGCTTTTTCCTTGCCTTCTGCTACATCTCGGACTCATCAAGAATCTTCCATGCTCAGGTCCATGGAAACTCCATCCCATCTGCAACATGATCAAGCCATGGTTTAGTTGCACAAGAGTGTACAACCTCTCCACTAGCTCATACAAGTCATAACAGCATCCGCACAACATCCTTTGCTTCGGCATACTCCCATAGAATGTCCATGAATGACACATCTACTCATGCTCCCACATAATGTCCCTGCACAAACTGTCATGCTCCATAACTCCAACCTGATGTCCATGACACTAGTTGTCCATGATTTCCAACTCATGTAGACCTCATCTCAACATCTGGCCATCTGCACCCAAGTCTGCAATCTGTCGTAAAGAAGCCTCCTTCCAAGGCCCCTTGTAGAGTTGGTGTGGTTCCTCCCTATCAAGGCCTCCACACCAACCTATCTCCAACATTTTCTATAGAGAAAGGAGGGATAGGAGGTTTCCTCCCTGACTCTCATCCACCCATGTGTCGGATTGATGTTATGTCCTCAAGTATGTATGCATAGCTTCAACCTCCTCACATGTACACCCAAGCTCCTTGAGCTTGTCTTTTGTCAACTGAAAGTCATATATGCCCATGGCATACCTGCAAAAGTCCACTATGCCAGTAGGATCTCTACCCTCATAATCCTCATCAAAGACTACCTTTGAAGTAGTACTAGGACTCCTTTCTTTCACAACCCCATTGTGAAGATCATTAGTAGAAGATGTCTCTGTCAAGTGTTTCAAGGTTTGTGAGATTGCCTTCTCACTTCCCTCATTCTTTCTAGTTCTTGCAACGAAGTCAATCAACTTCCCTTCCTTCGTTGTTTGAGTCATACTCCCAAGTCCTCTTTGCTCCACATCCTCATGTTTCACATTCGGATCTTTGGGATACAATGTGATAGAATTCATTCTTGGTCTATACCCCAAGCAACTCCTTTTATTCATCGGTACCATCATGGTTCTCCCTTCAGCTGTGATCAAGAGAATGTCTTGGTCCACCATCGGTACAGCTTGTGCAAGCTTCATGAAGTCCTGCCCCAGCACCATAGAATGATCATCCATGTCCACAACTCTCAAGTCCAACTTTCAAAACCACGATCCTACTTTCATCTGAGTGTCCTTCATCACACCAATAACAGCTTTCATTGTAGAGTTGACTACTTTGAAAGCACTCAATTCCCTCTCCATCTTTGCTTTCTTCCCAAAAGACTTTGCTGCCTTCCTACTCAAGAAGCTATGTGTAGCCCTTGTATCAACCAAAGCTGCAAATCTCTTGCCCTTCACGGTCACCTGCACAAAACTCAGCTTCAAGGCATTACCTCCTTCTGTCTGCTTTGTCTTATGTCGTATATCAGCAACCTTCTTCAAGAATTCGGCCTCAAAAGAGTCAATTGGCTCATGTTCCAACTTGACTTCCTTCTTAAGGTACTTCGCTTCCTTGCTTGGGTCACCAAGGCAACCCGATCCTGGTCTAGCTTGAACTCCCTCAAGCTTATCCTTCATCGTCCTTTGCTGAAGTGCACCAACCAAGTGTCCATTGACTACTCTCATAGAACTCAACTTCCGCTCATCTTCTGGATTGTCACGGTAGTAAGTCCCCAACCTGTCAATGTAATCAAGCTCCTCTTGATCAATCACAATGATCTTCTTCCCAAGAAGCTTTCCTTTTATCTCTTCCTCAATCAGCTTGATTTTGGCCTCCAACTTGGCACTTTTCTTCCTTAAACAGGCTCTTTCATCAAAGAGCTCTTGAAGACCAAGACTACTTCGTTGGATCTCCTTATCAAGTTCCTTGAGTTCAACATCTGCCATACTTCTGCATTGGCTCATGAGCTCTTCAAGTTCCCTCCTTAGTTCCGAACAACCTTCCTGAAACTTCATGTTCTCGGCCTCATCGCAACCCAGTTAGAACTCCATTGTCTCATTCGTTCCAACACTTTGTACCTCAAGACTTCACCCGGCCCATGGCTAGACTCACCTTTAGTAGGTGTATCCTCCATATTACCCTTCATTCTTTCATCCGGCCCTTGCATAATGAACCAGTCCTTATTTCACTTGAGTGTGAAACCACTTCCTTCACCTGCAAGTACCATACTTCCACGAGCAACCTTGCTATGATACCAACTGTCACGCCCCCAAGCCTGCGGTGGTCTTCAACCCATGCCGGCGAGGTGCGGCACCACCCCAAACTTTCTTTTTAACAATACTAATGTGTACGGACTACGCCTAATTCACAACCGATACTTAGTTTGTTTTTCGCAACCAAGTAAAATGCATTAAACCTTTATATCAATGATCACCCATACTTAATCATTATCCACAACAATATAAAAGAAAATCAATTACACGATATAAAGGGGAGGGGCAACTCCCAAAAAAGTCTGCCCAACAATGTTTATTATTTCAGTTTTCAAGATTACAACACGCTAGTGTGCTTGGCAAACTCCAAGCCAACACTTAGCCAATTTTGCAACAATGGCAACCTGCCTTACAATCAAGTGCACACCTTGCACGAAGGGCGGTGCTCACACGAGCCACCGAAGACCCCTACCAAGTCCAACACTAAACTGCGCAACACTCTGCACAAACTCGGCCTTAAGAGAATTCTACGCACACTTTACAAGTGGTGCGCATGAGCTATGCGTAGCTCGACCTGCGCACACTTCCTTTCCTTTCTACGAGCTCCTTGTGTAGATTGCGTTGATTATTGCTTGTCCTTGGAGCACTCCACGCTCACTAATATATAGTTGTACTATCGTGGGTGAAGGGTGGGTGGCAGCCCTTTGGCCGACCCCTAAAATCTCCTCAACGCACCCCTTAACTAGCTTCATAATCCGTCGGCTTTGCCATGGGCAAGCCTCTCCTCACGCGGGTATAAACCATCACCAACTGTTCTTCACACTTGGTCGCATCACGCTCGGCTTATTTCATGTTTGTCGTTGTATCGTCGCTCTACCCGCAGCGCACGTCCGTCGTGCGCACTCACCCACGTGCTCTCCGTTCACGCTTGCCCGCTCAACACGCGCCCATCGGCAGTCGTGCATGCTCGCCCAGCGCGTCTCCCGTTCACCGTGCGCCTGCCTGTTCACCGCGCGCCCGCCCGTGTCGTGCGCCCGACCCACCATCGCACCGCGCACCCATTGTTTGCCCGAGCGCCCGTCGCACCCGCACGCTCACCATGCACGATGGTCTTGCGCCCAACCGTCGCAAACGCCCAAGGACCTTACACATGTGGTCGTAGAGATTTTATGCCTCACTATGATAATTAAAAAGCCAATGATTGAGTTTTAATATTATGATATGTAGATCTTTCATCACAGTTGTGAATTTTAGTATTATGGTATATAGATATTTCATCATAGTTGAATTTTACTAATATGGTATATAGCTATTTCATCATGGTATATATATTTAGTTATTTTGTTGTCTTTTATAATAAATTTATATGAATTTTAGTGTTGAGCTTTAAAC
>APFE030932867.1:52874-72058 GCA_000404065.3 Pinus taeda | reverse complement strand
TTAAAAAGAAGAATAAAAGGAATAATATTTTATATCATAATTGTAAAGGAGATATTTTTTAGAAAAATGCTAATATAAATTAAATTTTGACAACCATATTTTATGAAAGAGAATAATAATATTTTATATGTTAATTGAATGCCAGAGATTTTAATGTTTTTAATTAGTGAAAAATATTCCTTGAAATTAAATTTGAAGGCATCTTTTGACTTCTCTAAATTTTCACTCAATTCCAAGATAATTGGAGTAATCACAAAATAATTTCTTCATTTGAGAATTGTGTTGAATTTTGAGAAGAAATGCTTGGAAGTGACCTGGAGTAGAGCGAAAAAACGCACTGAAGAAAAATGCGCTACCAAGGTTTCAGCGGGCTTAGAGATTCTTCATCCATGGATGGAGGCAGAGGAGGGAGCCTGTCTCCCTCCTATAAGGAGACTGCGGCTAACAAGGGTAAGAAGCCCCCAGAGAAAGTTAGAGAAATAGTGGAAGAAGAAATGAGCAACAGGTAAAAGGAAGAGGTGGAGGACAAAATAAGGGGGAACAATAGCACTAAAAACAAGGAAGAAGAGGAAAAAAATAAACATGAAACAAGAGAGAAAAAACAAAAGGGGCCTTGTAAACCCAAAGCTGAAATAGCACCCAGAGTAATTTTCAATGATCTTGCATTGCAAGTGCACAGGGAGCACATGCAAACCTTCGCACTCATTTGCAAATTCATGGGACTCTAGCCCACTGAAAAAGTGTTACAAACATGGATCAAGTACCACTGGAAACCCAAAGGGAGCATTGATCTACACCTTGGTTCAAAGGGTTTCTTTACAGTGGTGTTCACAAATATCAAGGATAAAGACAAAGTGTTTGAAGGAGGGACTTACTTCTACGTAGCAGCAGGTCTCTATATGAGGCCATGGAAGATGAACTTTGTCCCAAAGTAGGAAAATTTCACATCTGTCCCAGTCTGGATAAGACTCTATTCCCTACCTCTTGATTATTGGCAGCCTGAATCGTTAGCTATCATAGGAAATAAGTTAGGTAGATTTATGAAAACTTCATAAGCTACTAGAAGAGGAAAATACACTTCCTTTGTGACGATTTGTGTGGAGATGGATCTATCAGGAGCTCTTCCAGATGAGGTGATACTGGAAGTTTTTTATGAAGAATAAATTCAAACGGTGGACTATGAGCATATTCCGTTCAGATGTCATAAATGTCATGAACATGGGCATCTTCTTAGAGACTGTCCTCTTAGCAAAGCGGAGAATAATAGCAAAACTAATACAATGAAAGACTTGGACAACTTTCACAAGGTGGTCCATAAAGGGAAAGGTAGAAAAAGAGGGCAAAAGTTGCAACAAAAGGACGCACATCAAGGTAGGTAGAACCAGTTCCAAGTTCTGGTGGAGGATGAAGAGAGAACAACAGAAAATCAAGCAAGTAAAGGTAACACGGTGGAGAAGGAGAAGGAAGGAAACCATGAATAAACTCAACAAAATGATAAGTAGAAAGGAACAATGATAAGTGATACAGAACCAGAGATGGACCAAGAAATGACCCAGAGTGAAATGGATCTGGATGAGACGGAATTGCAGGAGATTTTAGAAAGAGAAAACCTAGAGCTTGAAGGGTTCTTAATTCAAGGAACATCTGTTGGGGTTGAATCATTACCCCAGAAAGAGCTCAATAGAATACAGCAGCTGTATTTATGGAAAACTCAGGAAAAGGGTCTAGAAAAGGAAAAAAATAGGAACAGGAAGAGTAACGAAGGAGTGAAGACAATAAAATCAACTTCAAGATTAGCACCCAGAAACCCAAGAAAAAAGAGAGGCAGAAAAAAGCAGAATGAGCTATTGATGGAATGTTGTAAGCTCATGATAGATTTAGGTAAGATGAAAGATCTTACCGTCTACTCCTTCACAAATATTTAATGATGAAGTTCATTTCTTGGAATATTAGAGGTCTAGGCAGTAAAAGAAAGCATAGATTGATTAGCAATAGAATGAAATAGGCTGCTCCGAATATAATTTTTATCCAGGAAACGAAATGTTCCATTCAAAAGTTAAGGCAACTTCGTAGCAAGTGGCTCAATAAATATGAATATCTAGAAGTTAAAGCAGAGAATACATCAGGAGGTATCCTCACACTCTAGAACCCCCAAATAATTGATTTAATTGATGCCGAAGTTGCAAGGAATTATTTATTAGTAGTTATACAACCTGTTGGGGACAGGAGTACCTATCTAGTCATGAATGTATATGGCCCTCAAAAAATAGAAGACAAACTCAAGTTTACAGAATCCCTAACATATCTCAGGGAAAGACATGTCGGAATACCATGGATCATGGGAGGTGATTTTAATATGATAAAATCACTTTTAGAAAAAAAGGGGGAACCAGAGCTCTTAGTAAAGACTCCTTAGCTTTTCAGATATTTTCAGATAACATGAAACTAGTGGATGTTGACACAAGTAATGGCCTCTTCACCTAGAATAACAAAAGAGGAGGAGAGTCTCAGGTAGCATCCAAGTTGGATAGATTCATTATCTCTGAGGATCTCATGCTTTCAGATAAGGAAATAACGGTGAGTGTTATTCTAGTGGGAGGCTCATATCACTGGCCAATTCAAATGGATATCCAAGGTATAGGCACCCCCCAGAATAGACCTTTCAGATTTGAGAATATTTGGCTTTCACACCCAAACTTCATTAGTAATATTGAGAAACGGTGGGCAGAAGATCTACAGATTCAGGGAACTAGAATGTTCATGCTTCGTAAAAGATTAAAGCGCATAAAAATAAGGCTCAAAGATTGGAATAAGAAGAATATCGGCAATATTTTTTCAGAAAAGAAATTGGTGGAAATTAAATTACAGGTACTCAACCAAGCTACGATCTCAGAATGTTTTGAAAAAGACAAGAAGGATCTAGCGAAGAAATATCATCAAGATTGGGAGAACTGGTATAAACAAGAGGAATTTTTTTGGAGAAAAAAGTTTAGAGTCCAATGGCTAAAAGAAGGGGAACGTAACACTAGATTTTTTCAGAAATCCACCATGGCGAATAGAGAAAACAACAGAATATCTTCAATAAAAAAGGAGGATGGACAACTTCTTCAATCCCATGAAGAGATAGAGGCCGTGTTGATTCAACACTTCTGTGAAATCACCCAGGAAAATAATTCAGATAGAGGGCATTACCTCAGCGACGTAACTAAGCATATACCTAAGCGGTGACTAGAGAGGACGATTTAAATCTCAACAGACCAGTGGTGGAAGAAGAGGTTCGTGAGGTTCTGAAAGACAGGCAGAATGGCAAAGCACTGGGCCCAAATGGCTTCAATGTATATTTCTTTAAAGCTTGTTGGAATATTGTTAAAGATGATATTTTAAATGTGGTGAAAGACTCAAGGATGAACAAAACCATCTTGCGAGCACTCAATACCTCCTTCTTCTCCTTGATCCCTAAACAGGAAAATGCACAGACACCAGATAGGTATAGACCCATAGCTCTTTGCAATGTGGTCTACAAAATTATTGACAAGGTAGTAGCCAATGGACTTAAACCTCTAATTCCCTCTCTAATATAGGGGAGCAATTAGGTTGTGTTGAAGGCAGACAAATTCTAGATAACATTATTCAAGCGCATGAATTGGTTCACTCATTAACCAGCATAAGGAAAACTGGTATGATCTTGCAACTGGACATAGCAAAAGCTTATGACAAAGTGAACTCGACCTATATCAGGAATATGCTAAAGGATTGTGGTTTTGAACACATCTGGGTAGGATGGGTCATGGCCTTGGTCATCTCTTCCAGCTATTCAATATTGGTCAATGGCTCTCCTTCTGAGATTTTTATTCCTTCTAGAGGGCTGAGGCAGGGGGGCCCACTTTCTCCCTTTCTCTTCATTCTCATGATGGAATGTCTTGGCTGGGCTATCAAGCATGCCAAAGTAATGGGTAAAATTCAAGGTCTCACTCTGAAGGAGAATGGTCAGGCTTTGACACATCACCAATTCATAGATGACACCATGTTACAAGGTATCCCCTCTATCAAAGAGGCTCTAATGTTCAAACAAATTCTAAATGACTTTTCCATGGCCTCAGGTATGGAAGTAAACCTCTCTAAATCCAATTTTGTTTTCTCTAATACCAATATTGCTATTCAAAGAAACATCTCCAGAATTTTAGTCTTTCAGAGGGATTCCCTCCCTTCTATGTATGTAGGATTTCCTTTAACAATGAAACGGTTGCACAAGAGCATTTGGGAACCCTTGATGACCAAAATGTAGGACAAAGTCAGAAAATGGATGAGTAGATCCTTAAATCTCGCTGGCAGACTAGCGTTGACAAAGGTTGTGCTCCAATCAATTCCAATTTTCATGTTTTTAGCGTTACCTGCCCCCATAGGAGTCTTGCAGCAATTTAGAAACATCCAAAGAGACTTTCTCTAGGACAGGGAGGAAACAAGGAAAAAATGGGCCTTGGTCTCTTGGGGAAAGATTTGTAAACCCAAGAATCATGGAGGCTTAGGCTTAGATGACCAAGAGATCCTAAGTAAGGTGCTAGGGGCCAAACTTTGGTGGCGGTGGGTTAAAAATCCCAAGGCACAATTGGCAAGCATATGGAAAGAAAAATATACCAGCACTTGCCTTCACACTGACCTCATAAGGATGTCTGGAAACATAAAAGGCTCAACTATTTGGAACAAAGCTTGGGCGAATAAAGGTTTTGTCCAAAGAAATAGTTTTTGGGAAATCGGAGAAGGAGACCTGGCTCTGTTCTGGGAGGACAAATGGCAACAAGAACCAAGATTGTTAGAAGAGGATTTTTTGAACTTGAAGCATGAAATTGATATCCAAGGTTTAAAAAGAGAGAAATATTTTTGGGATAGCACCCACAATAATGGAAAATGGAGAATATGGAAGAATATAGAGTGCAGGAATGATAGAATGCTAAAAACAAAGGAAGAGGCTCTTGGAAAAATGTTGGACCAAAGGATGATCTTGGTTTCTGAAGGGCAGGACCAACTCAGATGGGGAAACAACAATGAAGGCATCTTCAATATCAAGGAAACAAAAAGTATTCTCCTAGAGCTAGTTTCCTAGGCTCCAAACAGAACCTGGCTGAATCTTTGGAGACATCAAGGTTGGATGAAAATCAAACTCTTCATGTGCTTGGTTCATCACAAGAAAAACTTGGCCTGGGATAACATTAGAAAGAGGGGCATGTTAGGACCTTCCATCTGCAAAATTTGTGAAGCCCAAGAGGAAACTATGGAATATCTTCTCAACAGCTGTGATTACACTTCTAGGCTTTGGGATGTTGTTGCCAACATTTTTCAATAGTCTAGCAAGGACAAAGAGAGTATTACAAACACCCTAATCAGATGGAGGAGATACTTTTTGGATACTGAAGTGCTCAACCTAGCTTGGGTTCTCATGCCAAGTTTTATTATTTTGAATACATGGAAAGAAAGGAACAAGAGAATCTTCAAAAATGAAAAGAACCACGCTCTTAAGTTGTTTGATCAGATCAAAGAAATGGTCAGCTTTGTAATTAGGAATCTGCCCAAAATTCCTCCCTCAGGTGCTCACCTTCGTACTCTCAGGCTACTAGGCTTGCAGGGGATCATTCTACCAGACCAGAACAAAAAAGTTAACAAAAAGATTTCTAAAAAGCAATAGTGGCAACCTCCTCCAAGAGGCTTTTTGAAATATAATGTCGATTAGGCCTCAAAGGGTTACCCTGGTATAGCTGGCTATGGGGGAGTTCTGAGGGATGAAGTAGGTAACATCCTCTCCCTTTTCGACTGTTGTTTAGGAAGAGCTACCAATAACATGGTAGAATTAATGGCATTGGAGCAGGGCCTGGAGTTTTTGAAGCAGGAGAATTGTCACAATGTGGTCATATAAGCTGACCCTATGTTAGTCATTAACTCGATAAAGAGAATTAATTGCAAGTCAGAGCCAGAGAAAGTCTCTCAGCACTGGAAATTGATTCAAGTTTTCCAGAGAATTCAGGGTCACCTTAGGGGCCAAACTCAGACAGGTTCAATCATGTGCACTGAGAGGCTAATAGTCTAGCAGATTTCTTGGCCAACCAAGGTGTTAGCTGCAAGGAAAGCAGAACTCCGACAGGGTGGGAAGCAATACCACAAAGCATTTTAAAAACTCACAGTCATACCTTAGCGGAAAAGGAAAAGGAAGTGTTTAGGAACAAAACTAAAGAAGGATAGGTCTTGTTGCTCAGTTCTTGGCTAGTTTCTCTCATTTGGGTCAAGAAAGTAAAAGATTGGCCCTGGTTGATTATGGAAAATAGGATTATCTCTTCTTCCATAATCCCCGATGTTGGGAAAACGTTTTCCTCAATCTAGGAAAAATCTTTGGGGAATAACCGTCGGCAGTGGAGAAGGAGGCTTCTACATCCAAATTTCCATAGGCGGGGGAAAATATCACCGATGGAGCGGTTTTTAGGGGATTGCACCGCTTTCAAACAAAAAGTGGTTTTGGAGAATGGGCAGTGATACCATATAGAGAGTGACACGTGGTGGAGAGTTGGGACCGTAAACCACTCCCATCGTGCCTTAAAGGTCGACAACTTCTGGACGTGCGATATTAAGCTCAACCGTCCATTCCCGCAAAGTCGATCAATGATCAGGATTTATCATGCAGTTTCGTGGCGTGGGAGGTTAAATACCATGTTTCTTTCAGAAGTGATATGCATTTCCGTAGTCAGATTAAGAGAGGATTTTGGATGGCGGTGATCAAAGAGGCTACTTAATGGTTCGTTTTTGTGGAATTTCGTGGATGGATCATGTGCCCAACTTTTCCCGTTTCTCAATTTTTGTATGTAACTTAAAGAGATAGGGGGGTACTTTTCCATGGTGGGCGTGTCATTTTCTGTAGGGCAACTTTCTGTTTTGCCCACATCCATAGAGATTGGTGGATGCTTGTACATATTGTAATTTTCCTGCTTCATTGAAATAGAAGGTCCATCTCTTGCTTTAGCAAAAAGAGAAGAGTAATCACAAAATATAACTTAAATCACTTAGGCTTTGAATCTATCTACCCTATCATATATATCCTCATGTGGAAGGAACCTATCCAACCCTTTAAGCATAGCCACTATCTTAAATCTTATATTAGCATCAGTAGTCCTTTTATCCACGGGAGCAATCAATATCCACTAGATTAACCCTCTCAAGAGAGGATGAAAAAAATAGAGCTTAGAGGATAAAATGAGTAAAAGACACCATATTTCATACCTATATAAAATAAAATTTAGGTTTCCGCTTATGATTAATGCTGACACCATTGGAAAATATGTATTGAGAATATCCTTTCAACATGTGGATTTCCTCTAATATAAACCATATGTGTTGGGTATAAAAAAAGAATCTTACCCATCTTCTAGTTCTCTAACTCTACAAATTAACCAAAAATATTGGAAAACAAGTTAATAGAATAAATGCATTCAAAGAAAAATCCTCCATTTCAAAAATAAGCATGGATATTTTCTCTATATAAGTATCTAGAGATTATTGCCTCGCAACCTTGATAAGCTTTTACATAAACTTTCCGAGATATAAGCAATACCATAGATATTCTATTACCACTTTTAAAGGGTATTTTCCCTCCCCATAATTTATAATATAAATTTAAAATATAATAAATGAAAACAAATTGTTTTACAAGTAAATGGAAAGAAAGTCACATTTAAAAAATCATATTGAAATCTCCATAAAATATTAAGTATTTTTAAGAAATAAAAATTATTTGAATTTGGTGAAACATGTATTCTTTAAATTTAAAATTGATAAAGTGAGTAAAATTAAGTTTGATCACATTGCTTAACTTTATAAATAGCAATACCATTTCATCACTCAAACATATTTCTTCTTATATTAAATAAATGAAATATACATTACATGAATAAATTCTATTAAATAGTGTTTTTAATGTATATAATAATTGAAATGTATAAAAAAAATGATTAGAAAATTTATTAAAGAGAAATAAACTTGAAATTGATAAATTGTATTGAATAATATTTTAAATGTATGTAATAATGGAAATGTATAAATGTTTTTTAGAAATTAGATAAAACCATTTTTATTAATAAAACTATTTTTTTTGAAATGTTTTTTATAATTATATTTATGAAACAAATTTAGTTTCATAAAAAATAAAAGAAAAAGATTAAGGTATATAGAGATTTTATTTATCTTATATAGTTGTGATGAGTAGTTATTTATATTTCAAAATTGAAATTTAAAATATTTTTTAATTTTTTTAGCCTATAATAATTTATGACTTGGAACTTCTTAAAATCTAAAATAATAACTTAAATGTGAATCTAAAATAAATATATATTTGAATTCTTTTACTAAATATGTTTATATAATTAAAATAATTCAATTTTACAAACTAAAATATTTTTTAGGTGTTCCAATTTTACAATTAGAAATATACTTTCCACTGTGATTTATAATTTTTTATTTTTTTTTTTATATTTGTAATTTCCAATTGTTCTATCAATTACAAAATATTCAATTTAACTTTTATATTAATATTTATTTAATTACGTTCTCATATATGGTGAACATATTCAAACTATTTTTATTAATTAAAACTCAACTTTCATTTTTTTTTGTAACTTTGGAATGACAACATCTTCATCATGTACAATATATCATCCAAATCAAGAGTGAAATCCAACTAGTGACTTCCTTAACAAAACCTCTAAACACTATCTATCTAAAACCCTCTTAATGTTCATTTTAAGTTTTACTATAATTCTATATTAAAAGAATTATTTTTTCTTTATAAATAATGTTTTATTAAATTATAATCTACTTTCATTTAAATGTATTTTTAATTGGAAATAAATTGTTTGAACAAGAATTAAATTACCATCCTATTAAATTTTAATTATGATTTATTCTTAACTAAAATTGTTTTAATACATATATATATATGTGAAAATTGTTTTATATATATGTGTAATGTCTCCACACTTTAAAAAAAAAAAAATTACACACATATAATTAAAATTTGCGGATTAACATTTAATAAATTCCTTGTTGCTATGAATCTTCCAAAGATTTATTAATTCATTCCACCGCCTACATTAATCTGGTACTATTGGCATTTGATGCATCATAAACCTGATGCATGAACACTCCACGCAACGCTTGCTGCCGAGCTGAGCCCGGACTTTTCATGTGCCACCCGTGACTAGTCTTATCCATTTTCAGGGGAATTAATTGTTGCCTGGCCCCTTGTTGTATGAGGCCTGTAGGCACATCCTACCATCTGCTCTACATGGTAAATCTCGCTGAATCGATGGAGGGGCGTTACCTTAGTCAATCTGATGGTGAGTGGATGAAGCATATTCACGACTTACCAACCTATACTGCAGCTGGCCTCGAAAACGGCTCATTTGGGTTAGTCGTTCTTCCCACTTGGAGGGTTTATTCAGTTTTCTTTGTCCGCCCTCGTCCCGGAGGCGACTTGCAGACTCTGAACAGCTACCCGCGATTGGTACAAAGCTCCTCACGTAAGAGCGAACAGGGTTATGAATATTCTGTTGCCTTTGTTATATAATTCTTTTACCTCAATTTTGTGTTTTCTTTAAGCTTCTGATGTCATTCGTATTATGCAACTACAGGCTTTAGTTATGAGGGGGCCAGCAAAACTACTAAAAACATTACCGCGCTCACTCCTGCTGGGGAATTCTACACGTAAGTTATGGTAAGATAAGTTCATTCTCTTATGTAGATATCACTGACTGTCGCATGCCTAGCAACTATTTGAGTTTAGTTTTTTGTCTATCCTTTTGTTAATTCAGGCGGGGCGCCATCCCTAGCTCGGTGGCTAGCTTGGATAGGCACAAACCCCATTTCTGCCATTTGTGGTTCCTAGGTACGGGAGTCTCTCCGGCTACAGTTTTTGCTGGCGAGCGCAAGAGCTCTTTTGTTACAAGAATTTCAGGGTTTTCCATTTCTTGGTAAATGTTAATAGGCATGGTTTAGGAGCGGCTCCGCACTGTATTTATTGTGCCAATAATGGTTGGTTTTACTAGGCTGACTACAGTTCTCGGCTCGTCTTATATGTATGTGAATACTCTTATTCTATGCGCATAAGCGCTTATTGCTCATTCGTGACATTTGTAAATATATAGAGTATATTTCATTCTATATACTACCAATTGAAGGATAGATATCTTGTTTTCTTTTCAAGATTACTGCTTCATATGTCTGTCATTTTTCATTGGATAGCTTTTATGAAATCTTAATGTTAATCATGTCGAGGAAAGTTCCATTACACGGCTTCCTGTTAGAGGCTTTCCCTTCAGTCTTTTAATTTTATGAATTGCGGCTTTTCATCAAATGATTTTGGAAATTTCTGGCTTTCTATTTGGATAATATTTATTTACATGGCTCGATGGTTACAATTCTCACCACGGCGATGCATGTGTCATGTCCTCCTTTTTCTGTTTAAGAGGATTTGACCCATTACCATATGTGCCTGAAACCCTTTTACCCCATGGTCCGAAGTCCCGACATACTACGGCGGCGATAGGGCAGATTATAAGTTCCTTCAAGCTTACAGCCCTTCCCACCTTTGCCGAGCTTCTTGGGCCAGTTTTGCGGCCTAGGCATGTGAAATTCCTACAGTAAGGCAATTAAGTTCCCACACGGAGGTAATAACCTCAAGTAAATCTTAATAACACTTGGGAACAAAAGAAACCTGAATTTTCCACCCTAGATGCTCCTGAGTGCGCTGTCATAGATTGTTTCTGTTTACTGCTTGCCTGAGGAAATGTGCTCTCTTGCCTCACACCCTAGTTCTGATTTACTAGGTACGTTTTCAGGTTAATTTTTAATACTATTTATAATACAGATGCAAGTTTCTTTTTTTAGAGCAAACAGATACGCTATCTTATCCACCCACAGCTAGTATCCCATACTTACTAGCCTACATTTTATTTATTAAGTTCTGAGAAAAGTTTACTTACACGGTTATGGTTAGCCTTACAAGATATATTTGGCCTTTATACGGTCTTCCCTCCTATACCATCTAACAAGATTAATATTTTTAACAAAATAACAAACTTCTCATCTATGCTCCATTACACTTTCAGCTAAATTTTCTACAACAAACAGTTACTTTTAACATTTGAGACTTTTTAAATTTTAGGACAGAACCACGTACCTGTGTTGTCGGTCATAGATGCCCTTTTGTCTCTTGCCTTTTAATACAGTCAACCTGTTTTTCTGCAACTAGTCCTCCACCCGACTGTGAGACTGTCTTTCAAGACCAGTCTCCCCCCTAGCTTGCTCTAAGACAACAGTCTTAGCTAGTTGCAGCGCTCCGCGCTCTTACCATCTAATCCTCACCAGACGTGGTAAGCTACCCATTACCTCGCTGCGTGTCTCTACAGCGCAATCCTCCCTTTTTCCCCCTTTTTCTATTCTTGGAACCTATTCCACAGTTAGGAGGGGGAAAAGTGGTTAGGGTTTTGTTTCTTCATTGTTTTTCCTTTGATATATATATATATATATATATATATATAATATATATATATATAATATATATACTCTTTTAAATTGCATATCATCCCTGTTACTGGGAATTATTCCCCAATTCCAAAAAAAGTAGATATTACTTAATTCATGCAACAGACCAGAATTACCATCTTTTCATTTATTTATTTTTTTTAACTGGGGTAATAATAAAAGAATATTTACAATAGTTTGGGATATGACATCTCCCCCTCTTGAAACTAGACATCGTCCCAATGTCCTTCAATTTTGAACAACCCTGGATAAGTCTGCCTCATAAATTCTTCATCCTCCCATGTGGCCTCATCAGGCCCGAAGTGTTGCCACTACACTTTAATTTGGGTAATATCCCGCTTCCGTAGTGTGACTTCTCTCCGGTCGAGAATGCTCAGTGGTTCGACATTCATTTCTCCTTCTGGTTCTACGTGCAACATGCAATATCCTGAGTCAGTTTTTCTTTTTAGGAGTAAATATTTAAATTGATTCTTGGAGAAAATTCTCACCTGAATTTCCTGCTAATTAATTACATGTTTAGGGTCATAAACATATTTCTTTAGTACGGAGACATGAAAAAAGTTATGAACGCGTATGTGACTAGGCAGAGCGAGTTGGTATGCCACTGGTCCAATTCTTACTAGGATTGCAATGGTCCACAGTATCGACCTGCCAGCTTAGAGCTTCCACTCCACTGTAGTGTGCTCTTCTTGGCTCGAATCCTCACATACACATGATCGCTGACCTAGTATTCTTTAAACCTCCTTTTCCGATCAGCGAAATTCTTTTATCTGTCCTTAGCTGCTTTTAGGTTCAAGCACACCTTTTTCACCAATTCCTCCATTTCCTTAAGCATGTCAGGGCCTAATCTTAGTTTATCTTTCGATCCACTCCAACTTGAGGGGGTGTGGCACTTTCGCCCATACAATACCTCAAAAGGGCTTATTCGCAGTGATGTGTGGTAGCCATTATTATATGCGAACTCAACCAAATGATGATAGTCTTCCCACTTGTTCAGTTGTTGCATCACAAAAGCCCTCAACATATCTTCCACCACCTGATTCACTCATTCAGTTTGCTCGTTGATTTGAGGGTGATAGGTCGTGCTAAAGTTCGGCTGAGTTCCCAGCTCTTCAAACAATTTCCTCCAAAAGGCTTATGTAATCTTTACATCCTGATCTGAAATTATTATCTTAGGTAGCCCATGTAGCTTAAATATATTTTGTATGAACACATGAGCGATCTGCACAGCTCTATATGTAGATTGCACAGGTATAACGTGTGTTGCTTTGCTTAGTTTATCCACCACGACCATGATGGAGTCATTGTTCTCTTTTGATTTAGGCAACCCTATTATGAAATCCATGGTAATGGTTTCCCACTTCCATTCCGGTATGGGTATTGGTTGTAATAGACCTGTAGGATGTTGGTGTTCTGCTTTAATTTGCTAGCATTCTAGACATCGAGCCAAGTATCCAGCAACCTCTTTCTTCATGCCAGGCCAATAATATCCTTTCTGGAGTGCAGTGACCATCTTTTGATATCCTGGGTGTCTAGAATAATGACTCCTATGGTGCTCATCTAATATGAAGTTTTTGATGTTGTTTTGATTGGGTACGTACAACCTGCCCTTATACTATAACTTCCCAACAGCATCTAAAGCATAATCTAGTTGTTTTTCCTTGTTGTTCGGCAATTGTACTTGATGTTTTATTAGCTGATAGACAACATCCTATTCGGTTGCCTTCTCTATCAACTCTCTGAAGGGGCTTTTCCCTTCACTGCAAGCAACCTCATATAAGCACTGCAACTTCCGACTCAATGCATCAGCCACCCGATTCTCCTTCCCCTTTAAATGCTTAATCTCAAAATCAAAACTGCTCAAAAAGTCCACCCACCGAGCCTATCTCGCATTTAGAGTTGGCTGATTGAAATAATTGGTCAGACTATGATGGTATGTCAATAACAGAAATTTCTTCCCCATAAGGTAATGCTGCCACATTTTCAGGGCGTGTATCACCGCAACCAGCTCTAGATCGTAAGCGGAATATTTATGCTCATGCTATTTTAATTTCCTTGATTCATATGCTACCACCTTTCCTTCCTGCATTAACACATCTCCAACCCCTTCCTTGCTTGCGTCAATACACACCACATACTCTTTACTGGGGTTGGCAATGCTTAGAACAGGTTCTGTGGTGAGTAAGTATTTTAGTTGCTCGAAACATCTTTGACATTTAGGAGTCCACCTGAAAGTTTTCCCTTTTTTCTACAAGGATGTGATGGGATAAGCTACTCTTGAAAATCCCTCTACAAATCATCAATAATAACCTTCTAGCCCCATGAAAGATCGGATATCCGCGACATCTTTGTGTACTGGCCACTCCATAATGGTCCTAATTTTTGCAGGATCCATAGCAATCCCATCTTTAGTGATGATGTGGCCCAAATATTGTATCTGCTCCTTAAAGAATTCACATTTACTAAACTTGGCATATAATTGGTGTTCTCAGAGGGTTTGCGACACTAACCTGAGGTGCTCCTGATGCTCCTCTTTAGTCCGAGAGTAAATCAATATATCATCAATAAGGATCAGCACAAACTTATCTAAATACTGATGAAACACACTATTCATCAAACACATAAAGGTGGCAGGAGCATTGGTCAACCCGAAGGGTAACACCACAAACTCATAGTGACCATACCGCGTTCTAAACACTATCCTATCTATGTCTTCTTCTTTAATGCGGATTTGGTGATACCCAGACCGTAAATCAATCTTTGAGAAAATTGTTGCTCCCTTCACTTGGTCAAACAGTTCATCAATTTGGGGTAGAGGGTACTTGTTCTTGATTGTCAATTTTTTTAACTGGCAATAATCCATACACATGCGGAGAGTCTCGTCCTTTCTCTTTACAAACAAAACCGTGGCTCCCCAAGGGGACACACTGGGGTGAATGTATTTCTTATCCAACATCTCCTATAATTGCATCTTCAGCTCTATTAGTTCTGGTACACTCATTCTCTAGGGGGCCTAAGAAACAGGGGCTGCCCCTCGCACCAATTCTATTGTAAAATCTATGTCCCTTTTTGGTGGCAATCCTGGTATTTCTTCTAGAAATACATCGACAAATTCCTGTATCACAGGAATATTCTCCAATGTAGCTGTTTTGTCTTTTGAGTTAGCGTATCCCACTTGGATGGCATAAGTTTGACACCCTTTCCAGATGCATTTTGCTAGCTGCGAGGAAGTTATGGGCTGAAGCTACACTGGCCACTTTATCCCGTGCACCTCATGTTTTACTCCCAGCTCATCCTTATAATTGATAGTCTTAGTCTTACAGTTAACTATGGACCAGTGTTTTTCTAGCCAGTCCATACCAATTAGTACATCGTAAGAGCCAAGGGGAAGCACATTTAGATCCTTTGTCATGGACTGTCCTACTATTTTTATTGGGCAGTTTTTGACCTTAGACATTACCCGCCTTTTCCCCCATGTGGCCAGCTGAACTAGCCAGGGGCTCTTAAACTTAACAGGCTG
Source organism: Pinus taeda (assembly GCA_000404065.3). Taxonomy (NCBI): domain Eukaryota; kingdom Viridiplantae; phylum Streptophyta; class Pinopsida; order Pinales; family Pinaceae; genus Pinus; species Pinus taeda. The sequence goes on along the minus strand of APFE030932867.1, from coordinate 56,961 downwards.
TAGCTTAAAATGTTCCACAATTCTAGGAATAATGTAACTTAACGTTGCATTAGGGTCTATTAAAATAGTTACAACAAGGTCTAAGAGTTTACCTTCAAATTCCACCATGGTCAGTTGGTACTCTGCTTGGCGGTCTTCCAAAGCAATATTGATCTTTGGCAATGTTTGTCCTACATCGCCAAGAGTAGAGGCTTCATACATTTGGGAAACCTGTTCAGCTCCTTTTCGTTGTGGGCAGTTTTTCACGTAATGGGGCCCACCACAGCCCCAACATTATACTGGGGGCCTTGCTATCCCGTCACTGTCTATTTTCCCAGTTTGTTCATTGGTTCTAGACTCATTGGGGGGCTACAGTTGGAGTGTATTTTTCTATGAGTTTCTGCTAATTTGGGGCTTGCTAAATCCTTTTCTCCCTCCACCACGACTACTTTTAGTGCTCCCAACAAACTTGTTGCCTTTCTTATTGACCAATTTCTTACCCTCGGCATCTCCTTTCTACTTGTTTTGCTAATAGCAAATTTGGGCCTTGCGAATAGCCTCATCGATCATCTTTGGGTTGTCAAATTCAATCCTTTACCTCATACTTGACGGTAAGATGCTAACAAACCTCTATACTTTAGCTTTTTCTTCCCATATATAGGGCACATAACGAAGGAGGGAGGTAAAGCAAGTAATGAATTCATGCATAGTCTGCTGCCCCAACCACAGGTCATGGAATTCTCAAGCCTTCTCATCATAGAAGCGCTCAGTCAGGTACCTTTCCTTAAAATATCTTTGAAAATTTTCCTAGGTGATATTTTGTTCACTTACACCCTTTACCATTTTAACCTCCTCCCACCACAAGGTGGCCTTTCCCTATAATTGGAAAATGGCCAACCGCAACTTAAGGTTGTGGTCGTAATCATACAGTTGGAAATATTTGTTCATATTGATCAACGAGGCCTCCGCTACTTCCTCTTATTCTCCATCAAAGTGCAGGGGTTGATTTTATGGAATTCTCCTTGCAGCTCAATCCGCTACCTTTTGGATTTCTCTTGTTCAGAGGCATTATCCGACCGTTCCTCCTCCCTTCCTTCTGATTTTTTGGATTCTCTGTGGCGAATCCGTTCACTTGACATCCTTTGCTGTTCAAAACTGGGATTCAGTGGCTGCTAATTTTGCCTATCAGATAAGCTTTTTATGATCCTCTCCTGCTCGATAGTCAAGCGTGCATTATCTTCTCGTAACTGGGCCATCTCATTTTTCAGTTCTTGTACTGTTTCCAAAATCACCATATTGGTATTATGTGCTTCCTCATCTAGCTAAACCCATAACTCGAGATTGTTTCCGAAACCTGTTGCAGGCCCCTGACCACCCCAAACTGGTGGGAGGCGCTATATGTTCGTCTCATGTTGTATGTTGTTCCTGTGCTTACCACATACAAGTAACAATAGAAAGGTCATCACATTATCTGTTTTGTTTATACATTAAAAAAAATGAGATAAGTTGTAAATATAGTGGGTGAGTAGTTTTTTTTTTTTTTCATTTTGCCTGGTTTTCCAGTACCCAGAGGCCACAGTTTTGTTCCTAAGCTCTGATACCACTTGTAATGTCTCGACGTAAAAGAAAAAAATTACACACATATATAATTAAAATCTGCGGATTAACATTTAATATTTTCCATATTGCTATGAATCTCCCAAAGATTTATTAACTCATTCCAGTGCCTACATTAATCTAGTTATGTTGGCATTTTATGCATCTTAAACCTGATCCATGAACACTCCACGTGACGCTTGTTGCAGAGCTGAGCCCAAACTTTTCATGTGCCACCCGGTGACGAGTCTTATCCGTTTTCAGGGGAATTAATTGTTGCCTGTCCCCGTGCTGTACGAGGCCTGTAGGCACGTCCTACCATCTTCTCTACATGGAAAATCTCACTGAATCGACGGAGGGGCATTACCTCAGTCAATCCGACAGTGAGTGGATGAAGCACATTCGTGGCTTACCAACCTATACTCCAGCTGGACTCGAAAACGGCTCATTTGGGTTAGTCGTTCTTCCCACTTGAAGGGTTTATTTAGTTTTCTCTGTCCGCCCTCATCCTGGAAGCGACTTGTAGACTCTGAACAACTACCCGCGATTGGTACAAATCTCCTCAGGTAAGAGCGAACAGGGTTATGAATATTCTGTTGCCTTTGTTATATAGTTCTTTTACCTTTGTTCTGTGTTTTCTTTAAGCTTCTAATGTCATTCGTATTATGTAGCTATAGGCTTTGGTTATGAGGCGGCCAACAAAACTACTAAAAACATTGTCGTGCTCACTCCTGCTGGGGAATTCTACAGGTAAGTTATGATAAGCTAAGTTCATTCGCTTATGCAGATATCACTGACTGTCGCATGCCTAGTAACTATCTGAGTTTATTTTTTTCTATCCTTTTGTTATTTCATGGGGGGTGCCATCCCTAGCACGGTGGCTAGTTGGGACTAGGCACAAACCCCATTTCTGCCATTTCCGGTTCCCTAGTATGGGAGTCTCTCCGGCTACAGCTTTTGCTGGCCAGCACAAGAGCTCTTTTGTTACAAGAATTTCAAGGTTTTCCATTTCTTGGTAAATGTTAATAGGCATGGTTTAGGAGCGGCTGCACACTGTATTTATTGTGCGAATAATGCCTCATTTTACTAGGCCAACTACAGTTCTCGGCTTGTCTTATATGTATGTGAATACTCTTATTTTATGCACATAAGCGCTTATTGCTCATTCATGACATTTGTAAATATATGGAGTATATTTCATTCTATATACTACCAATTGAAGGATAGATATCTTGTTTTCTTTTCAGAATTACTACTTCATATGTCTGTCATTTTTCATTGGATAGTTTTTATGAAATCTTAATGTTAATCATGTTTATGAAAGTTCCATTACATGGCTTCCTGTTAGAGGCTTTCCCTTCAGTCTTTTAATTTTATGAATTGCGGCTTTTCATCAAATGGTTTTGGAAATTTTCGGCTTTCTATTTGGATAATATTGTTTTACATGGCTCAATGGTTACAATTATCACCACGACGATGCATGTGTCATGTCTTCCTTTTTTTGTTTAAGAGGATTTGACCCATTACAGTACGTGCCTAAAACCCTTTTACGCCATGGTCCGAAGTCCCGACGTACTGTGGTGGTGATAGGGCAGATTGTAAGTTCCTTCAAGCTTATAGCCCTTCCCACCCTTGCCGAGCTTCCTGGGGCAGCTTTGTGTTCTAGGCATGTGAAATTCCTACACTAAGGCAATTAAACTCCCACACGGAGGTAATACCCTCAGGTAAATCTTGATAACACTTGGAACAAAAGAAACCTGAATTTTCCACCCTAGATCCTCCTGAGCACGCTATCATAGATTGTTTATGTTTACTACCACACTAGTTCTGATTTACTGGGTATGTTTTCAAGTTAAATATTTTTTGTACAACAGAACCAATATGCAGATGGAAATACTATTTATAATACAGATGCAAGTTTCTTTTTTTACAGCAAACAAATACGTTGTCTTATCCACCCACAGCTAGTATCCCATACTTACTAGCCTAAATTTTATTTATTTAGTTCTGAGAAAAGTTTATTTATACTGTTATGGTTAGCCTTACAGGATATATCTGGCCTTTATACGGTCTTCCCTCTTATACCAGCTAACAAGATTAATATTCTTAACAAAATAACAAACTTCTCATCTGTGCTCCCTTACACTTTCAGCTAAATTTTCTACAACCAATAGTTACTTTTAACATTCCCAACTTTTAAAATTTAGGACAGAACCACGTACCTATGTTGTCTGCCACAGATGCCCTTTCGTCTCATGCCTTTTAATACAGACAACTTCCTTTTCTACAGCTAGTCCTCCACTCGACCGTGAGACTGTCTTTCAAGACGAGTCTCCCCCCTAGCTTGCTCTAAGACAACAGTCTTAGCTAGTTGTAGCGCTCTACGCTCTTACCATATGATCCTCACTAGACGTGGTAAGCTACCCATTACCTCACTGCCTGTCTCTACAGCACAGTCCTCCCTTTTTCCCCCTTTTTCTATTCATGGAACCTATTCCACAGTCAGGGAGGG
>APFE030932867.1:34070-52165 GCA_000404065.3 Pinus taeda | reverse complement strand
ATTTAAATAAATATAAACTAAATGATTTATTTTCAAATTTCTAAGAATGATTAATTTCATGTATAATGACATTGTGTCATTCCTTGTGATGCAAGAGCATCTGGCTGACAGGGCAAAGACAAAAGTGAAGGTGATATGGTCTCTGAAGGGGACGACGGAGTTAATTCATTGAATGCATAGCATAGTTGTTTTTTTTTTCTTCTTGTATTAAGTTGCCTAAGTTAATGTAGTAAATTGTAATTAGGAACAGTAGGAACTAGTTAGAGTCATTGTTTCCAGACAATTAATTTATTGTTGTAAAAACATGAAAAGAAAATATGCTAGACAACCATGAAAAGTTCCATATGAGGAATAACCAATGTAACCAATTAAACATAACTAACAAAAGTTAGTGAAAGTTTGAGAACACTGATATTAAAATGAGGGACAAAGCACAATGTAAGGGTTCGACTGACAAAGAAATAAAGAGGAGGAAAATATAAAATTTTCTGTGCACATTCATCCCTACAGCGTCCCAAGCACTGTGTATAATAATTTGTATAAAATTACTTCGTTGATACTGTTATTACACTACTACAGGTTATAAAATGAAAGGAGAGATAACCGAAGCCAGAGGAGAAGTGACAGTGCCCATATTACAGGTGGCTCAACCAAACAATCAGATATAAAATCATTTATGTGAACAAACGATACAAAGTCAGAAATTGCAAGTCCAGATAAGCAAACAAACTCTATAAACGCCAAGTATGTGAATTTATAAATATAGCCCAAATCAATTCCAGAGTTGAATTCATAGAAACATAAATACAGTCATCCAATTCTTTGCTCATTTACATTCTGTTTGAAAAAAAGGAACAAGCCCCGTTCACAAATATATGAAACATACTTATAACAAGCGAAAGCCAAACCCCATAGTCCTCAATTCACTACCATAACCCAACAATAGTGACAAACTACAGAAGACCCAAATACAGACAGCGACTCGAAGGCCAAGATATATCGACTCTACAATTGTAACACTAAAGCCAAGCAAAAAAACTAACAAACAGAACGACACTACCCGTGGTCAAACAGGAACAGTTGAGTTTCCATGCGTCGAAACCCTCGGGTGGCTCTACCTGCAAAGAGAAATGACCAACGAAAATAAGTTCTTGTGAAATGGAATACAAAGGAATCGAAAAGTTGAAGAGAACGATCATAACATATCGGATTAGCTTACCTGACGAAGGCAAGCCATAACTGCAACCACTCCTCCAATTTGTTTTTCCTGCTCACGAGGAGTCAAAGACGTTAGACACTGAGAAAAAAAGAACACAAATATCCAGCATAGAACAGGGGACTTACCCAGATAAATCGGCGAAGGAACCGACGGAATTCGCCACCATAGTTCTGCCGAGCTAGTGGAGGAATCGAACTGGGAGCTGGAGAAACAATTACCAAGAACCATGCAACCAACAACCGACTGTAAGACTCATGAAAACATAGACAACGAACCGAGATAAGGATGCACAGAGACAAATACATACTAAGGTGGATACCAAGCATACCATAACAGTCAACATTCGAGAAGGAGACCACGAAGGGAGCAAACCTTACCAGGGTTTCATAACTTTTTCAGATGAATGAAAAACTTCCAGGTCGAGTCCTAAACCAGTAAAGCAAGACCGTAAGAACGAAACCCACATTGAGGCCGCGAAGACCACCGAGAGCGTACTACTCGAAGAACCAAGAAAATAAAACCACGAACAAACAAAAGGAGACCGCATTAAAGCCATGAAGACCACCAGGAGCACACAGCTCACAGAACCAGACGGACAAACCATAAACAAAAAAGAAAATCCATAGTGAAGTTGCGAGAGGTTGCCGAGATCTCACAGCACAAACGACCGAGAGAATGATGAATGAACCAAATGAGCGTGAAGGTGGTGAAACCCTATACCAAGGCGGGTTCATAGGATCCCGAGGAGGGACAAATGTCCATCAAACAAAAAACCAGCGTACAAATCACCGTAACCCCCATTTAATTCAACGCAGATTAAACAATTTGTATAAATCAAAAAAATCTTTGATTAACATTATTATTTTCTTGTACACCCATCAAGTGGAGCGCGTTGATGGCGGGATCATGTGGGCTGGCTCCATCACCTTGGATGTATTATCTTTCTTTTTTTATAAGATAAACTAAGTTATTTTTAAACTTATAGGAATTATTAATTTAATGAATAGCGGCATTGTGTCATCACTTGATATATTGTTTATAATGAGTGAACTCTTTAATGTATATGAGGGTAAGAATGTACTAACAATTTTTTTAGAAATTTTGTATGAAAAAATAAAGTATGGATTATCATTATCATCTTATATGACAAAATAAAATATAGATTATCATTATATGAATTATGCTATGATGGAGCTTCCATTAAATGTGAAAACATGGTCAAAGATATCTAAGAAAATAATTTACAAACTAATATTAAAATATTATCCCTTACATATGGAATATAATGTATTTATATTTTTTATACGCTAATACAAAACTAAAAATTATATTAAACTTTTAATAATAAAGTTATGATATAATATTATTAAGAAATTTTATTATTTAACTTTGGGAAAAAATAATACAAATTAAATAACTGAATATTTTGAAATAAATAATATTTAATTTTAATTGAAAAAGAAATTTAAATTTAAAAATATATATATTCAAAATTTGATATCTAAGAAAATATACCTAAAATTTGGTAAGAATATTTTTTTTTATTTAAATAAATATAAACTAAAGAAAATTATTTTTCAAACAATTAGGAATGATTAATTTAATGAATAGTGACATTGTGTATCATCCCTTCATGCATTCTCCTTTCTCTAGGAGAAATTAAACCAAGTTATTTTTAAACTTATATGAATAATTAATTTCATGAATAGTAACATTGTGTTATCCCTTAGATTTATTATTTATAATAAGTAACTTGCTTAATCTATGTGATGGCAAGAATGTAGTAACTATATATATGAAAAATTATTATCAATAAATGAAAATATGTTCATAGATATTGAATCACAAATTTCAAAAAAAACAAAATTGTAAATGCAAATATTTTCCATTATAAAATGACTATTTATCATTAGTAATATCATGAAAAGGTCTTTTTACTATTAAACACAATAATGAAAAAATATTTTTGATTCAACAATGTATATATTAATTACTTGTAAAAAGGTTGTGAACATAACTTATTTGCCTTTTTTTTATTTCGATTGTTTAGAGTGAAGGTTCAAGAAAAGTGTTGATTGGATGCCTTCCCTTCTTGGATTGTTGTAACTTTCAATAGCCCATGGTATGGTTTAGTTGTAGTACAGTCAACTTCTTGATTCATGTAATAAATACTAACAAATTCCATGGAAAATAATTATTACTCTTTGCACGTCCTGCAAATGGAAGGTGTAGATATCATCTGGTCCTCGTCATTCGATGGCTCACCTATTATAAAATAAAATAACTACTGAAAAAGAAAAGCAATAATTGACTTTTAGGATCACATCTCCATCAATGACAGACTCGACTTTATTGCTGTTGCGTGTTCACTCGGGGTCGGAGAAATGCCTCACATCAAAGTACACGCATAACTAAACACTCAATAATGTATTATACGCTCCATATATTATCTAACAAAGTATAATATAGAGAGTAGTGCAACGAAGTTATAATTTGGCTTTTGCTTTTGGAAATACTCGAAATCCTTGTTAGATTTTGATAAAATTTGGCTTAAGTTTTTATAAATTTTGGTGATAATTATAAAACTTCAAAATTTATGGATACTTATCCTAATAAATCTAATTTTAATATTAAAAAATAACTTAAAAATTTTAGCAATCAAATTTTTTGAAAAAAGTGTGGACTTCAAATTCTCTAGAGAAATTGAGAAATTGTAGCTTTAATTGAGAAGGCCATATTATATTCTATCATCTGCACAATGCAATTCCAAATTCATCAAATACACTAAAGAATTCATAATCCATTTATGTTGAATGCACAAATCTATATGCAATATCCCATTATTCAACTGATTATTATCAATACATACCCCACATTGTATACATTTAGTTAAGTTTAGAGATATTCAAACCTTTGATGCCAATTAGCACTTCAACATCTCGTAGGCCTATGTGCAATCCCATGAAATTAGTCTAAGACATAAAAAGCTAGGACATCTCCCTTTTTATCGTCATGTGCATCTGATGGAAGAAATTCTCTCCTTCTATTGCTACGTCTATTTTTTCCTTTTTTAATAACATAAAACACAGATCAAAAAAGATGTGTCCAAATCTGTAACATGTATTGACTCTTAATTAAAAAAAAAAACCATATATATTGTTAAATCTACCAATAGCATGAATATGAAAACATGAACAAAACCAATGAACAAAAAATAAGAGAGACTGATTCTCAATCCATGAGCTGAACTCTCATTGGAATCTCATATATCTGTAGAATCAATCAATACATTATTATATAGCCCACATATTTCTAATTTCATTATGGACTATCTTACTACTATTTGAATGATCACTCACTATATCTATAAATTTTCTTAACTAATTTTGATAACTCAAAACACAAAATTTGCTAGTTAGTCAGCAATTACATAGCTTTATTTTAAGCATTACCCTCAACACTCCCCCTTAATGCTTACTGAGGTGATTCAAAGCATATCCCTTAAGTATTCGAACTTCCCTTTAGGTAATGCTTTGGTAAATATATGTGCAATATGTTCATTTTTTGTGCAAAAATTTATTTGAATTTCTCCTTTTGCCACATAGTCTCTTATGAAACGATATTTGATATCAATGTGTTTGGTGTGATTATGAAACATTGGATTTTTAGTTATGGTAGTGGTAGACAAGTTATCACAGTAAATAGTTGTGGCATACTTTAGTTCTTGTTTTGGATCTATCAATACTTTCTTCAACCAAATTTCTTCACATGTTGTTGTTGCTGCTGCAATATACCCTGCCTCTATAGAAGACAATGAAATAATTGGTTGCTTCTTTGAACACCATACTACTACACCTGGTCCAAGGTTAAATACATAACGTGAAGTGGTTTTTCTATCATCAAAAGATCCAGCCCAGTCACTATCTATGTAACCAACCAACCCAAAATCATTTGATGAAGTATACCAAATCCCATAATTTCTTATTCCACACACATACCTCAAAATTCTTTTTGCTGCTTCAAAATAGATCTTACTTGGACTTTGCATGAATCTGGAAATCAAGCCTACTGCATGCATAATATCAGGCCTAGTGGTAGTAAGATACAAACACTTCCTACAAAACTCCTATAGGATTGAGCATCTACCTTTTCAGCTCCATCCTCTATAGAAAAGTTTTCATTTGTATTCATGGGTGTGCTCATGGGTTTACAATTTCCCATTTTCCATTTTTTAAGAAGATTTGAAACATATTTTTCTTGTGAAATAAAAATTCCATCATTCATGTGTGTCACTTCTATGCCAAGAAAATAATGGAGCAAACCCAAATCAGTGATTTCAAATTCAGTAATCATAGCCTTCCTAAACTTTTCCACTAACAAATTACTTGAAGATGTGTATATAGGATCATCTACATATAAGCACACAATTATTATATCATTACCATTTCACTTGATATATAATGTGTGTTCATTTTCACTTCTATTAAATCATTTTTTCAAAAATTAAGTGTCAATTCTGCTGTACCATGCTCTTGGAGCTTGTTTAAGCCCATAAAGAGCCTTTTTCACATTGTAGACTTTGTGTTCATTTTCTGCATCTTCATATCCTAGGGGTTGTTGAACATATACATTTTATTTAAACTCACCATTTAGAAAGTTGATTTAACATCAAATTGATAAACTAACCATTTATATTGTGCTGCCAATGCCAAAAGAGTTATGATTGTATCAAATTTTGCAACAGGAGGATATGTTTCATTGTAGTCAATACCTTGTTGTTGAGCATATCCCTTTTCTACTAACCTTCCTTTGTGCCTTGATATTGATCCATCAGTTGCATACTTGGTTTTATATAACCATTTCACCACAATGACTTCTTTTTCACTAGGAGGATCCACAAGCTACCATGTTGCATTCTTTTTAATTGCTGCCATCTCTTCATCCATTGCTTTGAACCAAACTCACTCTTTTACTCCATCTTGAAAATATCTTGGTTCTGCTTCAATTTGAGACATCAAAGAAAGATTAGTATAACCATAAATTTCATTTAAAGATTTTGTCCTTTTTGGAGGACTTGGACTTGAAACAGGACTTGAAGTAGAAGAAGATGATGGAGTGGATGTGGCTTCTGAAGTATTTTGATTACTCGATGGATTTGCAGAAATAAGAGATTCATCTTGTTGTACAACAATGCTTGGAGTTTGTTGTTGCACATCATGATTCCATTGCCATTCTTCTTTCTCATCAAATAACAAATCATGACTAATCATTAATTTTTTAGTTTGTAGATTGTACAATCTATAATCTTTGGTTTGCTCACAATATCCAATAAAAATGCATTTCACACTTTAGTCTTTTATCACCAAGCTTTCTTCTCTTTTTAGTAATCACATGAGCATAGGCAATGCAACCAAAGAATCCTAAATGAGAAATAATGGGTTTTCTTCCACACCATGCTTCATAAGGGGTAATATTTTGCAAACTTGTTGTTGGGAATCTATTAAGAAAATTAAAAAATGTAGCTACTGCTTCAGGCCACAAAATGTTTGGAAGGTTTGTACCTTTCATCGTGCTCCTAGCCATCTCAACAATTGTTTTATTCTTATGTTTAGCAATGCCATTCTATTGGGGAGTATAACTAGTTGTCAATTGCCTTTGAATTCCATTAATTTTACAATAAGAATCAAACTTATTAGAAGTGAATTCTCCCCCTCTATCTGTGCGTAATGGTTTTAGACAGTAACCAACTTGCTTTTCCATAAGGGCTTTAAATTGTTGAAATATGAAAAATGCATCAATTTTTTTTTTAATGAAATATACCCATGTTCTTCTACTAAAATCATCCATAAAAATAATGAAATAATTATTTTTGTTGAGAGACAAGGTTTGCATAGGACCACATATATCTGCATGCACTAGTTCAAGTGGTTTACTTGCTCTCCATGATTTTCCTACTGGAAATGAATCTCTATGTTGCTTACCAAGAATACACCCTTCACAGACTTTATTAGTGGAACCAATAAGTGGTAACCCTTTGACCATTTGCTTGTTATATAACAATTTCAAGCGCCAGGAACTATCATCATAAGCAACATTTAAAGTTGTACTTGTTTCACAAGGGAGATTGAAAGAAAAAATTCTGTTTTGCAGCATATTAGTCTTAGCAATAATTTTACTGTGATCATTTTTATTATAGATTATGCATTTCTTGTCCTTGAAAACAATTAAATATCCCTTTTCAAGGAGATGCCCCACACTCAAAAATTTATGTGCTAGACCAACAACATATAAAACATCATTAATGTGCTTTGGTTTTCCTTCTTTTGTCTTCACAACAATTGTTCCCTTACCTTTAGCTTCAACTAGCTTGTCATCTCCCAATAGTGCATCAGATTTTGTAGATTCATCTATCTCTACAAAGCCATATTTGTTTCCTGTCATGTGATTGCTACAACCACTATCCATAAGCCACAACTCTTTGGAAACATTATTAGTTGAATTAGAAGCCAAGAATAAAGTTCCAACCTCTTATTTTTCTTCAAAAAGATTAGCTTGTTGTGTTTGTTTTTTCCAACAACTTCTTTCATAATGGCCAAATTTTCTACAATAAAAACACTAAATATTTTACCTCCATCACTTTCATCATTTTCTCTTCCTTTTTTGTATTCAGAAAAAGATCTTCCTTAACCTTTGCCTCCTTTGTATGTCTATCCTCTTCCTCTTCCTCTTCCAAAAGTGTTCTAGCTTTCCTTATGAGAGGAACCACTTTTGTCTTTGAAAATATTTCGTCTCGCTTGAAAAGCTTGCTCAATAGATTTTTCAGAAGATCTATTGATTCTTTGCTCATGAGATTGAAGAGACCCCATTAGCCCATTCACAGACAACTGAGTTAGATCCTTAGATTCCTCAATAGCAACAACAACCCCATCAAATTTTGCAGTCAAAATTCTTAAAATCTTCTCAACAATTTTTTGATCTTTTAAATCTTCTCCATAAGATTCATTCACTATACCCATAACTCTAGTGAGAAAATCTTGAATAAATTATGAGTTTTGCATGTACAAGGTTTCAAATTCTCTTCTTAATGATTGCAACTTAACAATTTTTACCTTATCACTTCCTTGATATGCTTGCTGCAAACCATCCCATGCCTCCTTTGATTTTGTTACTCCAACTAGTCTCGGAAAAATAGAATCATGCACTGCTTGTTGGATTAGGAAGAGAGCCTTTGAATCTTTCTTACAATTTTCCTTTAGCTATTTTCCCTGGTCTTGAGTCCAACGTGCAAGTGTGCGAGCATCTAGTTTTGTATATCCATTCTCTACAAAATCCAGCAAATCTTGTGAAACAAACAATGTTTTCATCTTAATGCTCCAAAAACCAAATTTATCACCTTTAAACATTGGTATTTGTGGCTGAGAAATATTCATATTGTTGGCCATTGCTGCTAACTATTAATCACTCCCACCAATAACTTGAATCTGCACAGGCTTCACAAAATTATGAAAACTCTTGCAAATGGCTTTCACAAACTTTTGAAACCTCTTTCCAACAACACACACTTTACTTATAAATCAACTCTCTTAAACTAGCTTTGATACCATGTTAAATCTACCAACAACATCCATATGATAACATAAACAAAACCATTGAACAAAAAATAAGAGACACTGATTCTCAATCCATGAGTTGAACTCTCATTGGAATCTCATATATTTGTAGAATCAATCAATACATTATTTTATAGCCCACATATTTCTAATTTCATTATGGAGTATCTTACTACTATCTCAATGATCACTAACTATATCTATAAATTTACTGAACTAATTCTCATAACTCAGAACAAAAAATTTGCTAGTTAGTCAGCAATTACATAGCTTTATTACGCCATAAGGAGTTCCCCTTTGAAATCCACTCTCCTTTTTGCCTACCTATCATCCTTGTGCACCATATGATAAAATGTTAGATGATTACAACAACTTCAACTGTTAGATCAAAATAGTTACAAATTCATTAGAAATAGTTACAAATTGGTTGCCAATCTTGGGTCATGGAAAAATTCATGAACAACCTAGAACTCCCTGCAGATTACAACTTGCCTGTGTTAGGTAATGGATTCTGAAGCCATGAATAAGCTTCAACGTTGAAGGCCCATATGAGGAAGGCAGAAAAGCACTGGAAAAGAATGACAGAGAATGTACCATGTGTGCCAACTTAGTGTACTTGAGGAAATGAATTGAGACCCAACACCCACTCCTAAGTTCTGGTGTTAACTTTAGGCTGACTATTGTGAAAACAAGGTGCCTATCATTTTGTACGAGGGAGAGTTGTTGCAGTAATCGCCACAACTACCTTACCATTTCTGAAACATGGGATGCCTTTCGACTGAGATTATTTCAGGAAGAAGCCTTATTGATTATGGCAGACCTGCTAGGGAGGTTAGCATATACAGTTCCCTTCAATCCATTGCTATATTTCTTCAGTACTTCCATGTAGCAAAGGCATATTTTTAAGGTATTAAATTGCTCAGTGAATTTCTTCATTAATTTGATTTAAATTTACAAAGGCATAACTTTAAGTTATGAAAGAGGAATGAATTCGCCCAAGTTCTAGTGTTAACTTTAGGTTGACTATTGCAAAGACGAGGAGCTTGCCATTTTGTACGAGGGAGAGCCGTTGTAGTAATCGCCATAGCTACCTTACCATCTCTGAAACATTGGATGCCTTTTGGCTGAGATTATTCCAGGAAGAAGCCCTATTGATTATGGCAAACCTACTGGGGAGGTTAGCATATATAGTTCCCTTCAATGCATTACTAAATTTCTTCAGTACTTTCATGTAACAAAGGCATATTTTTAAGGTATTCAATTGCTTGGTGAATTTTTTCATTAAATTGATTTAAATTAATAGAGGCATAACTTTAAGTTCTAAAAGAGGAATGAATTTTTTTGAACGAAAAACCATAAATCTCCCACCCACTGTATTTGATACACATTCTCTACATATATTAGTACACCACAATAGCTTGCCTTCAACACAGGTTTCATGGAAATCCTTTTACAATCAAAATATCAAAAACTTCAAATAGCCCATTCACAGAGTTTTGCATATTTCTATTCATCTGTATTTCACCTTTGTTGCAAGTTTAGTACCTTAATGCAGAAAGAAAATACAAATGCAAAGAAAACAGAAAACCCCACAAGGACTCATCTGACCACACTGAATAAATCATGTTTGTATCTGAAGTAATCCTCCACGAATTTATTCTGTGGTTTTGGTCCCTCGCCCACTACATCTATTAGGGTTGTAATGTCACCATACTATGAGGCAATTAGGCCATAGACAGTCCAGGCAGCTGAGCATATCCAGTAGTACCAAATTGACCATTTGGGCATTCTTTGAATATCCATTCAAAAATCCATTAGGAAAAACTCACTATCTAAATGAATTGCTTATAACCAAGTTATCTTGTGTGTATATTAAATAAGAGAAAGTAGCTTGCATATCATTCTGGGAATGAAGAATCCTGAAAAGAGATTGAAAAGAGAATAGAACGCTACAGCTACTATTGATCTCACATGGTGGTTCAGAGTAATGAAGACTACCATCATTCCATAATAGGTGAAATAAAGAAATGTCAAACTTCTTAGTTGTCCACTCGAACTGAACCAGACTGTAAACAATAAAAGTATACCTAAATGTCTAGAAGAGGATGTAAGGGATCTCAATAACCACCTGTTAAATAAATCATCAAATATTACATATGTAAATAGGAATCCTATCCAATGATAATAATGTAATAAGTGACAAAATTTCAGATACATAGAAAGAGAACTGTATAGTTTCTAGATTCTAACTTGACAGTGTTAACGTACTAGAATTTGGCCTTGAGGTAGGACATTTTGGAACCTTCCCAAACAAGGAAACCCGTCCACAAAGCCTAAGGGTACCCTTATCATCAGGTAATGCTAATACAACCTAATGAAAAGATGCGGTCATATTAACCAAAGGATTTGAAACCCCAATGCTAAAAGCCCATACTGTGCTTGGCAAATATTTGGTAGATGGAGAGTTTGATTGTCTACAATAAAATGAAACAATGATACAAGACTAACCTAAGCCAGAACATAGGGCAATGCAGAGTACATTCCTGTAGCCCTGTCTCTGTAAAACACAGTTCTCCCTACATCAACCATAGGCTCTATAGTTGAACTGTTGTTAACTCCTAAGAATATAACTGCAACATACAAAGCCCCAGTAATGATAAGGAGATCATTGCTGCTTTCCCTGATATGCATTAATCTACTCGTTAGTATACGAGAAATATTTTGTATCATACAAAATGAGAGTATCATTTTGTATGATACATCTTACCTTCATATGTAGAGAAAGTTAAGAGAATTTTTTTACTCAAAAATAAATGTTGTTTAACTTCAAATCCACCCAGGATTTGGAGATTAGTCACATCCTTCTCCTCGAGATTTTCATTAATCAAGATCTTCATTTAAGAGTCACCCAAAGAGGATATTTTGGGGCCTTTTCCAGAGAAATATTTTGGTTTTTCTTGTTGATTTTGATTAAAATATGAAGAGATATTGAGAGAAAATTATTTTTAAATGATTGAGTTAATAAAATTTGTGTCTTAAGAGTTTTTCAAAATTTATACATTCAAAAATATAATTCAAACTATGGGTGTAATAAATTACATATTAGCTTGAAATTACCCCACATCTCAATGATAAAACCAACCCTTTAAAAAGATTCGGTTAATATTTTTTACTTCATGTTTTAGCTCACAAATGTTCAAAATTAAATGCTAACAAACAACTACAAAAGGTTATCCTTCTGTCTACTCCCTCAACCTTTGAATAGTACTGCGCAATATTACAACACTTGGAGTACTGAAACAAGAAAATGGTACACGAGTAACATTAAGAAAATTCACAAGAAATATTTTGAAGATCATAATCATAATGGCTAGTGTACATAAATGTGAGATACTAACTTATGTAGTTAAAGAAGCCTAATACAAAATGTTTACTTACTAATAATATTCATACCAAACAAATAATATTCGTACGAAACAAATAAACAAGAAGGAATCTAATGGACAACTAGACTAGCATCACATCACCAGAAAAGGCCAATAAATAAATAAGCTGGTTTGGCACTAAAACCCTCACATTTTATTGGGTACAGACTATCAAACAAATCCCCACTCCTACCCCATGGAGACCACGAAACCAGTTACACACAAGTTGATCAAATCAATTCTATAAAAACCCAACTAGGTTTAATAGTTAAAAGTTCAAACCGAATTTTTAGCTCATTTCAAATATGATGCAGCGGATTTTATTGTCACTGACATGGACAATGTGATTGCTCAGCCAAAAATTTTGAGGTTCAAATTAATGTGATTGGAGAAAACCAATGCAGCAAGGTAATGGATAGGAGGGTTCTATCAGCACTAATTCCTAAATTGATATATTTATTGTGTCCTATAATATTGTCATAAGATATCAAATTTGACTCTTGACATAGGATGGATTGAACTTTGCACATTTTGGTTCTGTAACTTCATTCAATTCTCAATGGTGATTTGATATATGTTGTTCTGATGAAATTGTGTACTTGAATATGTTAATTTTGAATTATATTCAATGTTATTATGTTGATGTCCTATCTAAATTAAATGTAAAAAAACATCATTTTTACATATCATATATGCAAAAATTCATTATAAAGTTTTACCCTAGCCCTTAGACCTTTGGATATAAATTATGTATACACCTATTGTATGCATCCTCTGAAATCCTTTGACCCTCAAAGATCAATGATCTATACACATGTTTCCTTTGACCCCCAAAGACCAATGATTTATACACCTATTGTACCCATCCTCTAGATGTATTTCACTTAGAAAATTACCCCCTTTGTTGATCATAGAAAAATTATTATTTAAAGGTGGAGAGTTATTAATATATGGACAAAGAGATTGGCTTCCTCTACCGATCATACAGGAATTATGATTTAGAACTTCAGAGTTGTTAGCATAGGAATGGAGAGTCATTAGTATAGGAAACGGATAAAAACAATTGAAATTTCAATTTTACATGTAGCTTCTGATGTGAAGAGAGGCAATGTCTACTGTAGAAGCAATAATTTCTGATTCATTTCTTTGTGTTTTGTTTTTGGTTGTCTTACCTTCATACGAAGAGGAAGTGAATAGAATTTTTTTACTCAAAAATAAATGTTGTTTAACTTTAGATCCACATAGGATTTGGAGATTATTCACATCCTTCTCCTTGACATTTTCATTAATCAAGATCTTCATGTAATAGTCACCCAAAGAGGATATTTTGGGGCCTCTTCCAGAGAAATCATTTGGCTTTTTTTTGGTTGATTTTGATTAAAATATGAAGAGAGATTGAGAAAAATGTATTTTTAACAGATTGAGTTAATAAAATTTGTGTGTCTTAAGAGTTTTTCAAAATTTCTACATTCAAAAATATAATTCAAATTATATAAAATTGCGATTTCACCAAAAATCATGTCATTAAATCTATTGAAAACGCCAAAAAGGAATCTTATTCAACTAAGACATTAACCGTGAAATTACTGATATTTCATTTCAGTGGCTACTTGAACATTGTTGTATATGTTTAGGGTTTTCTTTGTCAAGAGAAGGTATGATCTAAATTTTCATTTTCATTCATTGTCTTCTTAGGAATTTCTTGTAGCACTAGTTTGTCTTCTGAGGATTTCTTCAGTGTGATTGAGAGGTTGTGGTTGAGGGTTTTTCTATTTCTATATTTGTGCTAATAGTTTGCAGTAAATTAACTTTTGAGAATCGAAAGTTTGGAAACTCTCCTTGTATAGTGTTTTTGTGGGCAGTATTAAGTACAATCCAAACATGTTGATATATATGTATACACATATATTTAAATGGTGTATATAGTATATCTATACTCTGTTTACCTGTATTAATACTCTGTTGCCCAATGCTTATTATTTTCATTGGAGGCATGCCATAGTAATACAATCCAAAACCTGGATTTTGCAAGATCATCACCTAGGGCATGAGGCTATTGCCCAAGCGCGTCGTGAGAATCCAACTAATGACAAAATCTCCAACCCAAATAGTGATAGCACTGGTGAAGGTGAAGTCATCAACCCCAGTCACAGAATGAGGCGGAGATTGTGATGACAATCATGGGATTTTTTCACTTAGGAAATTACCTCCTCTATGGATCATCGAAGAATTATCATTTAAAGGTAGAGAGTTATTAGCACATGGTCAGAGATATTTGCTTCCTCTGCAGAGCATACAAGAATTATGAATTAGAACTTTAGAGTTGTTAGCATAGGAATGGAGAGTCATTAGTATATGCAATGGATAAAAACCATTGAAATTTCAGTTTTACATGTAGCTTCTCATGTGAAGAGAGGCAATGTCTACTATAGAAGCAATAATTTCAGATTCCTTTCTCTGTGTTTTCTTCTTTTTTGTCTTCCCTTTGTATGGAGAGGAAGCAGAGAGAATTATTTTACTAAAAAATAAATGTTGTTTAACTTGAAATCCACACAGGATTTGGCGATTAGTCACATCCTTCTCCTCAAGATTTTCATTAATCAAGATCTTCATTTAACAGTCACCCAAAGAAGATATTTTGGGGCCTTTTCCAGAGAAATCTATTGAATTTTTTTTGGTTTATTTTGATTAAAATATGAAGAGAGATTGAGGGAAATGTATTTTTAAATCATTGAGTTAATAATACTCAAATTTAAATTAAAAAAATGTATTCATGTAACAATGTCAATCTAAACCATTAGACAATAAATGTTCAAAGTTTGCTTGTGCATGGTAAAGGGTGAAAATATTAAAATGGAGTCATGATATAAGTTTTGGGAATTACATATCTTAGTGAAAATAAATAAACAATTGAGCTTCTAAATGGCCTCTAGACTCAAAGTCCAAAAACATCGGACTATTAACCAAATGAGTACATAACTCATTAACATTACGAATTTAAAGTTTACTTGCTCTTGCTAAATGGCTCCAAAAGCTACTGCCATTCAATGTTTTAAAATAGTTGGTAGGGGAAACAAGGGGCAGCAAATTTGTTTCAATTAGTTGGCATCATTAATTACCCTATTCCCCTTCTATGTTTCCATATTTGAATCACATAATCCCTATCTCATGTTGGGTAGTTTGTTGTTGATTCCCATTTTTTGTCCTCTCTTCCAGTTCTTCAATTGTTCTCTGTGAAAGTGAATGGCCATATTATTGTTTGCAAAACATGTATTTCAATTTTAAGACACTGCTATCCATACCTTGTTGTACTAATGGAAATTTCAAGTCTTCTATGATCTAGAACTTTAAGTACCTAAAACTTTCAATTTTTGAGATGATATAGAATTGTAGTTACTTGATTTATTCATTAATATGCGATTTCTTTACCTCTATTAATAGAATTGTCTACCCATAGGGTATTCATTCTTCTAGTGCAAGTTCTTTGCGATTTGGACATATTGGGCCCTATGTAAAATCATTCCCACAAATGAACCATTTATTTCAATTATCTAACCTTGAAAGGCTAAATTGTGTCAACTAAATCTAGCATATCCCAACAAAGTCCATGAATTTATCATGGTACTTCACAGCACCGAACTAATCATATAGAGATGTGCTCTAATTGTATAAACATTCAGTGGTTCATAATATCTCTTTGATTCACAAAATTGAAGAAGAAAAGAGGAATAGACTAACAAAAAAGAGAAAAAGTGCTTATTGTACACAATAGAGTAGCAATCACTATAAAGCTTCAAAAGCCAAAGTATTATAACATGTTTTATGTATTTTTATTCTATTAAAAAAACCATAGTAGGTATTTAACTCGTCTTCATATTTCTAGGAATATAAGTTACATAAGTTGTACTTTAACCCAAAAACAAAATGAAGGGAAAAAAACTTTGCACAATAAAAATGAACACATATGGACTAGTTATTGGCCAGCTAATGAAGCCGTACAGCTTCAAAAGCCAAAGTATTCAAGCATGTTTGATGTATATTTATTATTAAAAATTCATAGTAGTTATGTTGCTTTGGTTCATATTTTAGGTCATATGCGTTGTAACTTTGCACAACAAAGGTGAGGCCAATAAGCACAACTTTGGATATAATACTAGAAAAATATATATTAATTTGTAACCAAAATTTGTTATATGAGCAAAGATTCTGTTGGATCTGTCTCGATTAGAAAGTAGAGTGGATTAATTTATAAACATTCAAATGGAAAACACGGGTAAATTATGGAACAGAAGAGACAAATAAATCAAACTAACTGAGGTGACCATTTTAGGTGTCGATAATTATATAATGTTCCTTACACAATGAGACCATTTTACAGTGTCCCTTGCAAGAGTATCAATAGGGTCGATAAATTTGTTAAGAATTTGATAATATGGAGCTAAAAGGGAGTGCACGTAATAAGATGCAAGGACAACCATACTCATGGCCCTAATGATTTTTCCAATTGATGTTTTTGGTTACCGCCTTTGGAAAAGGAGTTGGGACTAAAGGTTGTGCCCACCTTCAAAATCTTGAAGGGTTAAAAGATTGTTAAAGAAGTGATAGGAGCAAGATTAAATGATCTAGTACAAGTTATTGAGATTGTAAAATCAAGTTCATACATTTACAAATTGGTTGGCTTTCCTCATTTTCAGATGTTGTAAATTGATATCCCATCAATAAATTGTTTTGTGTTTGAACATGAAATGGTACTATTTCTCAAATTGAGATGGCATGTTTTCCTCAATATTGTCCTCAATTTATGCCTTTGGAAAAGGAGTTGTAACATGAAATGGTACTATTTCCCAAATTGAGATGGCATGTTTTCCTCAATGTTGTCCTCAATTTATGCCTTAGGCAAAGGAGTTTGGAACTGAAGGTTGTGCCCACCTTCAAAGTATTAAAGGGTAAAAAGATTGTTAAAAAAGTGAGAAGATCAATATTAAATGATCTAGTACAAGTTATTGAGATTGTAAAATCAAGTTCATACATTTACAAATTGGTTGGCTTTCTTCATTTTCAGATTTTGTAAATTGATATCCTATCAATAAAGTGTTTTGTGTTTGAACATGAAATGGTACTATTTCTCAAATTGAGATGGCATGTTGTTCTCAATTTATGCCTTATTGCGTTTCTTTTGCAACATCTAGTGCAAATTCTAGTTTTAAGCATTATCCTCAACATATATATACACAAACATAAACCCCCACACACTGCGCAGACTATGTAATATCATCTTGCATTTATATTATTTTACTTTGCATTAACCCACTTGTTTAATGATCTCATGGTAACCACGGTTGAATCCTTTGGACAAGACTTACCACCCACCGAGCAATGAATGTTTGCTGGTGACTTTGTTTAAGGTGACTCTATTGCAGTTAGGACTATGGAGGTTGGATGGTGGAAACCAGCTGGCGGTACCTTCTTGCCAAGTATCCTGTGTCGCGAACCTTCTACCTGGCTATTTGCAGACTATACATCTCAGGGCTCATCATTGAAAGGTGTAAAGGATTCATGAGTGGGTTAGGTTAACCACTGACTTTTGTTTCCCTTCCCATAAGTGATTTGAGTTTCCGCATTGGGAGGATTTTTCTCTACCAAACCCTATCCACATCGAACTTGCTCTCTCAATTGCATAGATTTCTTATGCCTTCCAACCAGTGTTTTCCCATTTCCTACTCACTTGCAGACTTTTGTTTGTTATTCTCTTCAATTTGGCCAAAAAGGGAAAATCACATCTTGATGTCTACAACAATGTAATGGTTCAATGATTCTTGCTAGAAAATAAGGTTATACAGA
>APFE030932867.1:0-30660 GCA_000404065.3 Pinus taeda | reverse complement strand
CTCGGTTTTCTTTATGATGCACACTAATTTATTTGTCCTAGAATTCTCTTTAGGTTATTTATGATTCTCATTCAGATTTTCGGTGGTTCATTTCCAATAAGTACATAGTTATAGTAATATTTTCCTCACAAAACATTACAAACTCACTGCTAACAATTTAAATTAATCATTGTTTATCAAGCAAATTGTCCTACATACAATATTCAGAAATTCTTGCAAGACTTCACATAAAAATTGTAACTAAAAATTCTAAGTAAAACTTCCTATAACTTAAAATTCTTGCAAGAATTCACATAAAAATTGTAAGTAAAACCTCCTATAACTTATCCTCTTTTTTATATGATTTTCATCTTTTTTTTTATATGATTTTCTAAGAAGACTATTCTCCCAACTACAAGTGAGGAAATAACATGGAGACTCTCCCCCAATCTCCTTGCTCCAAACAATTTCTTATTTTATGATATAGATATAACCCTTCCCAAGACTCACAAGTCTAGTTCGGGGTTAATATTCTCAACTCAACAACTTAAGACCTTCCACTCACCAAGTATGCAGGTCAAGGACTCCCTTATGCCAAATATTACTCTACTCCTTATAAAGATGGTTGCTTCTCCATAGAAGAAAAATAAAGATCCAAAAAAAAACTATGGAAAAACAACCCCCTTCTCTCTTCCTTGCTATGGAAAAACAACCCCCTTCTCTCTTCCCCCCCAGTAAAACGGAAAAGGAACCATAACAGTTTCTTCCAATTGTATCTAAGTGTTTGCAGGTTATTGGAATTCATCTCACTATTACCCATATGATTATTTTGTTCACCCAACTTATTAACATATGGGTTATGCATTTTTCCTAGACCCTTCTTGAGTCTTATGTCCAAGTCCAAACATATTTCAAAGTTCAATATTTAAAAGTAAGTAAAACAAGAAATTACTATGGTAATTGATGCATTCAAACATGCTACATGGTGTTTATTCGAGCCTTTTGGAATAGTTCACCATAGATTTTAAGCATAAAGTCTTTGTCTTCCCAAGTAGCTTGCTCAGGGTTGAAGTGCTTCCATAGCACCTTAACTTGGGTGATAACTTTCTTCCATAATCTTATTTCTCTCTCCTCATGATACCTAGAGGCTCTACCTTGAATTCGAATCCACCATCACTTTTTGCAATTTATCATCACTTTATGCTTAACATATACATTAAATGCTTAAATAAGAAATTATTATTCTTAATTACCTACACTTCTTTCGATTTAATCAGAT
This sequence comes from Pinus taeda, assembly GCA_000404065.3. NCBI lineage: Eukaryota > Viridiplantae > Streptophyta > Pinopsida > Pinales > Pinaceae > Pinus > Pinus taeda. The sequence goes on along the minus strand of APFE030932867.1, from coordinate 29,402 downwards.
GTATAGTATCATACACATATTTTTTTAATAATGACATGTCGAACACATTATGAACTCGGATGCGACTAGGTAATGCCAACCAATAGGGTTGATCTAGGTGGTTATTGGTGGCCACCTGCCAATTCCACTTGGACCCCTACCATTGCTTCTTTAAGTTTTTTATTTTCCTTAATTGTATCATAGTTTGATATTTTTAGCAGTTTTTCAAGTCCTAAACTTCCAAATCCATTTAGGGCCATTTTGAGGCCCTAAACGATGTTTTTTTGGAAATCTACCACCAGTTATTTTCTACCTAAAATCATATTTTTTGTCATAGTCCTCGGAGATATTTTTCCAATGGGATATCATGCATGTCAAATAGAGATAATATGACCAAGTTGCGACCCTTGGAAGTTGGTTGTCCAACTCACCCCAATGGAGCCCATAAACTCTTGGTGTTACATCCCCTCATGTTAGGGTTTTGGTTGTTCAGGGTTTGCTTTTATTGTTCAATAATAAAAAAGGCCCTTGAGCCTCATTGTAAGGTAGTTCAAAGGCATGTAGCCACCACATCTCTTCTTAGAGATAAGCTACCATCACCCTAGTCATTTTCTTTCCATTTTTGTTTGGAAGCATATTTAAGTATTTTACATTAATGAAATGAAGTATTATTTCCACTGTATCTCTATGTTTATGATTATCTATGTAATTTGTTGCATTCCTATTTAAATCCCGATCAAGGTTAGTGGCCTTATTCTTTCCGAGATCTGGAAAGGACCACAATATCGAGGTGCCAATTTGTCACAGCTACCACATCACAAGGTGCTTCTCTTTGGCTTGACTCTAATGTAGACATGAACCCCTACTTCGTATTCTTTCACTACTACACTAAGGGAACTTTTATGACATTTTTTAAGACAAAAGAAATATTTGGTCTTAAAAAGTCACTTTTTATTTTAATTATTTTACATTAAAATTTAATATCAATTGAATTGTCTTAAATATAAAATTGAAGACAAAAAGAGTTTGAGAGAAAAATATTTTTAGACAAAACTTTATATTTAAGACAAAAACAACTTAAGAAAAATACATTTTAATACAAAATTTTAAATTTAAGAAAATATAGTTTAACACAAATATTTTAAGACAAAACTTTATATTTAAGACAAAAAGACAAAAATATTTGAAGACAAAAACAATTTGGGACAAAAATATTTTAACACAACTTTATTTTAAGAAATAAAATGTTCAATACAAAATTATTTTAGCACAAAACTTTATATTTAAGACAAAATTATTTTAAGACAACTTTATATTTAAGACAATGGTCACTTAAGACGAAACTCATTTAAGACAATTAAAAATTAAGACAAAAACACATAAATTTAAGAAAATATTATCTAAGAACTAGAAAATTGACTCTCACAACGCACCCTAAGTCTGCTAGCTTGCGGGTTACTACTGTATTGCGCCTATACCAATGTTGCTATTTCACTTTCCATTAATGCTATATTATATAAAGACAATGACTTGTTGGGCTCTTCATTTTGTAGGGGTAGCCGACTGTGAAGAATGTGAAAAATTTCCCTCGCAAGATTTACCAAATATTAATTACTCTTTTGTCACTTCGATCTGTATTGATATGATTAGAGACAACTTGTATGTTGTTGTATTTGACACTACTACATGGACGGGAATTTTAAGACAAACTAAACTTTTTTCTTAAAATTTTCAATATGAGGCACTAGTAAAAAAGGTAAAGTACTAGGGGTTTGTCCTTATGTTATTGATGGGTTCTTCGAAAAGTAGGATGATGGAGGTTGACAACAACTAATAGGATTTAATGGGGATTAGGGTTTTGTCTTTACATTATTGATGGGTTCTTCGAGAAGTAGGACGATGGAGGTTGAAAACAACTAATAAAATTTAGGGCGATAGAGGCTGAAAAGAGAGGTGCACATCATGAGAGGAGCGATGGAGGCACTTTCGATGAATGTTAATAGGTGGTAATATAGTTGGAGTAATTTTAGAGGTCTCCATTGATTTTGTTTTAATATGTGTTTTTTGTAACTTAGTAACTGGAGAATCCACAGTAAAAACGATTTTTTGTCAACGTTTCAAATCCCAATAGGGATTTTGACTGTTTTATTTATTTTGAATGCTACTTATATTTGTTGGTTGTTGTTATTAGCACATTGTTGTGCTAGATTGGAAACATGGATTAGATTCACCTAAAGGATTTTTGAAAAATATGGCAAGAAATTCTCAGTTTGATTTTTCCTTGATGAAAGTGAGAACATTTGAATTTCCACATCAGCAAACAACTTGGATGCAATTTGCCTATATGACATGGTTTGTTTCACCCATTTTACTCAATAAATTCGATTTGGAGGAGTTAGAGTTTAGTTACGCATGTGTGATTGCTAATTCGTATCAATCAAAGTCAATTATATCAAGTTGATTTTAGTTAAACTAGTTCTAACTGTTAGAGGAACTAGTGGAACGCTAGTTGTGCAGTGGGACTTTAGTCAAATACAATGATCATCTAGTTAACTAATAAATCCGACCAAAATAGCTAGTGCATGCAAAGAATTCAAGTTCCCGAGCTATGGTGGAGATGCTTCAGCATAGAGGTGTTGCATACAGTCATGTGATCAACCTTAGGAATAGCACAATCCATTTTGGAAAAAAACCTAAATAATATGGACCTAATTTCTCAAAGAATTTCACAAGGAAAGAGGGGATCAAGAAAAGGAAGAAATTGACAAGGTTTGTGTTTGAGCTTCTTAGTGAGCAGAGAGATAGGTTATTCACTTACAGGTTGTGCACAGTTGAGTAAAGCAATTGTAATACATCTATATTCATAAGATTGATGCAAGAAGGCACTGGAGTTATTAGAAGATTGCTTTCCCCAGGAAAAGGAAAAATATTGTGTGGATGTGTTTTATTTCTTATTGCGTGTCTAAATTTGGTCAAATTGTGAATTAACTTCCGCGGAGTAGTAGAGTAGGTTTGTGTCCTATGATTTTAAAAAAACCTTCATGAGCAATTGAAAATATACACCATAATTTCTACATCGTATCATAGAATGATTCACATTAGAGTAGGAATTTCGAATTTGTTTCTGGGGAGGTTCAAATTTGTAGTTTAGTGTAGCAAGATCTGTTAAGAACTAAAAATGTGACCTTCAACGGGCTGAGACTAGAGTTTTCCTTTGAAGGAAACTCTAATTTCATTGACTCAAAGCATCACATGGAGGAGGTATTCAATGACAATGGATTGCTAGAATACATCAAGAGAGATGTTACAAAGCCAACAAAATTTGATGCCCAAAACCTTTCTCAGTGGGAGAAAGTTGTAGCTAAGGTGTGGAAAATAATATTGGAGGGAGTACGGGACCACATTGTCAACAATATCCATGGGAAAGAAAATCCTTATGCAATGTAGTAGGCACTAACAAATCTGTTCTAGAATAGTAGTGATCACAAAATTTTGGTGCTCAAGGATAAACTTTGAAATATCAAGATGTAGAAGAATGACTTTATCCTACAATATCTGAGGAGGTTCACACAAGTTCATGATGAGCTTGCAGGAATTGGTGTTACTCTTTCAAAGGATGACTTGCTAAGAATATCCCTTTTGGACCTTCCCAAGAGTTGACAAAGCTATCAATATTAAGTGAACGAGAGGGATAAACTACCTAATTGGGAACATTTATGGTATGATTTGGTACAAGAGGAAATAAGGAAAAATATTAGAGATGGGACCTCATCCAAGGGAAAGGATGAAGAAATATTTTCATTGATTGGAAAGGGAAAGAAGGGAAAAGGGAAGAAATCTCAAACCAAACCAGAATCCAACCAAGGGAGAAAGAAGAAAGATTTTTCAAAAAATAAATGCTTCCATTGTCATGAATATGGCCACTATGCCATGAAGTGCCCACATAAAAAGGCAAGCAAGAATACCTTAGGAGGAGTAGTGGGTGAAGTCTTTTCTTCATAGTTTGACCTTGACTTTAGCCTTATCACATGCATATTTGACAAAGTGATGGGGAATGTGTGGTACTTGGACTCAAGTGCATTGTTCCACATGACAGGATGTAGAGCTTTTTTCAGTGACCTGGAGGATAAAGATCTCCAGATGCACATCAAGCTAGGGGATGACAGAAGGTAAAACATGGATAGTATTGGTATAGTCACCTTTCAGAGGGAGTCAGGCTCCCCTCATAGGCTCAAGGATGTCATGTTTGTTCTAGGCCAAAAGAAAAATCTCATCTCCGTTGCAGTTTTGGAAGACAATGGTTATGACGTGATCTTCAACAAAGGAAAAACATCCCTGAGACACATAGCCACAAAACAAGAGAAGAAGATCGAGGTTTGTGTGAAGAATCTATATAAGTTAGATGTGGAAGATTGTGTTTCATTAAGAACTAACGAAGAGAAAGTGCAGGGCCATGATGTAGGTGAACCTTATCACATAAGACTTGGCTATTTGTATCATGGCGCCTCGAATATTATACAAAAAATAGCCACTAGCCTCCCTAAAGGAGCATGTGAGCAGCATGATGTATGCAAAGGATGTACCTTGGGGAAGTACATAAAATATGTATTCCATGATTGAGACAACAAAGTGCATGTATTCTAAGAAAGGATCCACTCTAATGTCTTTGGACCTTTGTTGATAGCCTCCACTATGAGACACAAATATTTTTTCCTTTTTATTGATGACTTCTCACATAAGTGTTGGATCTCTACATACAGAAGAAAGATGAGACATTCTCCAAGTTCGTAGAATTCAAGGCACTAGTTGGGAAACAAACTAGCAACAAGGTGAAGGCTCTGAGGAGCAATAATGGAGGTGAGTATGTGTTGAATAAATTTAAAAATTTATGTGTGAAATAAGGCATTCGACGAGAGTTGACAACTCCCCAGACCCCACATAAGAATGGGGTGGTTGAGAGAAATATCCATATCATTTTGGGAAAAAGGAGGGTGATGTTGAGGCATGTAACACAATAGGCTATTTGCAGAATGGAAGTCCTCATCCGATTCTTGACATGATTACATCTGAGGAGGCTTTCTCGGGAAGAAAGTCGGATGTGTCGCACTTCAAGATTTTTGGAGCCTTTTTTTACTGTCATGTCTCCAAAGAATCAAGGAATAAGCTTTAGTCGACTGCAGAATTGGGGGTATTTGTGGTTTACACAGAAACTCCCCAAAACTAACATGTGTACTTTCCATCACTCATAATGATAGTTGTGTGAAGGGATGCAAATTTGATGAGGAGAAATCTATGTGGTGCTCCCTTGAGAGGGAGCTTTAGATCCCACCAAAAGATAATATTTTAGCTCCAAAAGAGGAAGCTCAGGAAGTTGTAGAGAAACCTCAAATTATGGAGTAGAGAGTGGAGACGTTCAATAAAGAAAAACATCTAGAGAAGTCAGAAAAAGAAGTGAGGAAGTTGATATACTTATGCAGGATGCAAGGGAGAATGTTAGATATCCCTCTAATTATTGTAAGAAAAGGAGGTCACCTAAGAGGTACACTAGCTACATGACTCTTATGACTGAGCTTATGGAGATTGAGCCATCCTGAGGACGAAATAGAGGAACCTATATGGGTTGATGCAATGATGGAGGAATATGAATCCATTGCAAAGAATCATGTTTGGGAAAATGTCCCAAGACCAACATATAAATAATTAGTGGGTTTGAGATGGATATTCAAGGTGAAGCAGACAATAGAAAAAAGCATAGGGAACTATAAGGCCAGATTTGTGGCCAAGGGATACTCTCATGTTGATGGAATTGACTACGAGGAGACATTTTCTCTTGTAGCAAGGTACTCATCCATTAGATCAATTCTTGGTCTGGCTATGCAGATGGGGTGGAATATCCACCAGATGGGTGTGAGAACAACATTACTGAATGGGGTTATTAAGGAGGAGGTGTAATCATTGTAACAAAAAGGTTTTGAGACATTTTATCAAGAGTCTCATGTGTGTAGACTCAAGTGAGCATTGTACGATCTCAAAGAAGCACATCATGCTTGGTACACCAAGATGGATAATTATCTCACTAGTTTGGGCTTAACCATAAGTGAAGCAGATGTAAAACTGATCACATCTAGATAGAAGGTAAAGTTCTTATTATTGTCTTATATGCTGATAATTTTATTTTAACTAGTGATAAGTCATTGATCATATCTTGCAAGGAGAACCTTGCAAGGCGATTTGAAATGAAGGAAATGGGTCTCATGCACTACTTTCCTGGGTTGGAAGTATGACAAGGTGATGGGGAATTGTTTGTCTCACAAGGAAAGTATGCAAACTAGATATTGAAGAGATTCTACATGGAGAGTTGTTGTAAACCCATGGAAACACCTCTAAAAAACAACTAGAGGAAGGAGGATTCCACTTCAGGTGAAGTGGATGCTACCATTTATCAACAGCTAGCGGGTCCACTCATGTATCTTGTGAACACATGACCAAATATGTGTTGCGCAATCAACCAGCTAAGCCAAGATATGGTTAGGTTAACCAAAATATTTTGGAATGCAACTAAGCATGTTTTATGGTACCTCACAGGCACTAGCCAATTTTGATTATGGTACACATGAGCAGAGGGAGTGAAGTTCTGCAGCTTAACATATGCATATTGGGCATGAATTCCATCTAACTGAAAGAGTACATGAAGTGGAATTTTTAGTGTTGGGTTAGTAGTTGTTTCTTGGTACGACATGAAGAAAAGAATTGTGGTGCTTAGCTAGACAGAAGCATAATACATTGTTGCAAGTCAAGAAATGCATGAGGCAATATGGGTGACAAAGATACTTGTTGGACTATTTGGTCAAATAATGGATCCAATTGTGATAATGAGAGTTGCATCAATCTCTCTGAGAATCCTATATTTCATGATGAATCCAATCATATATATATGCAATATCACCATTTACGGGACTATGTCTAGAGGCAGATGATGTTGCTACACTCCATTCTGATAGGGGAGTAAGATGTTGACATTTTAACAAAAGATTTGTCAAGAGGGAAGTTTGAATTCCGTAGGTGCAGGATAGGGGTGGTTAATAATCCCTTTCTTGTAGAGAGGGAGTCTTGAAAAATGTAGCAAGAAATTCTTAATTTGATTTTTCCTTGATTAAATTCAAAAAATTTGAATTTCCACATCAACAGACAGCTTGGATGCAGTTAACTTGTGTGACATGGCATGTGTCAACTAGTTTACTCAGTAAATTTGAGTTGGAGGAGTTAGAGTTCAATTAACCATGTATGATTGCTAATTTGTAGAAATCAAAGTTAGTTATATCAAGTTGTTTTTAGTTAAACTAGTTCCAACTGCTTGAGGAAGTAGTGGAAGGCTAGTTGTGCAGTGGGACTTGAGTGAAACTTGGTGATCATCCAGTTAGCTGATCTATCAACCCAAAATAGCTATTTCATGGAGAATTCGAGCTCCTGAGCTATGGTGAAGATTCCAAGGCAATGTAACATCAATTGTAGACTAGTATTGAGTGTACAAGTGTTGCATGTAGTAAGATGATCAACGTTAGGAATTTTGAAATCCGTTTTGTAAAAATTCCTAAATAATAGGGACATAATTTCTCAAGGAATTGCGCAAGGAAATATGGGCTCAAGAAGAGGTAGAAATTTACTAAGTCTAGGTTAGAGCTTCTCATTGAGTCGAGAGACATGTTATTCACTTATTGGTTGTGCTCAGTTGAGAAAATAAATTGCAATACATTTATATTCATCATATTAATGCAAGAAGAAATTGGGATTTATAGCATATTTCTTTCTCCATGAACAATTCTGTGTGCATGTGTTTTATTTCTTACTACATGTATGAAATTTTTGTTCTAAATTGTGAATTAAGTTCCGGAGAACAGTAGAGTAGGTTTGTGTCTTGTGATTTTGATTAAAACTTCATGATTAGTTTAACTTCTAGACCATAATTTCTACAAGGATGGTGGAGGAAAATTACAAAATATTCATTAGTAGACAATATTCCTACTTAGAAATATCTATGACAGCTTTTGTGAGAAGAAGACGTTGAGGATAAAAGATTGGATTATGGAAGAATTAGTCACAAAATTCACAAGGGTAGTAATTTTGGTTTCACGGGTGGAGGTAGATGGATTAAATGTAATTTTGGTTGTAGGTGTGTAGGTAGACGAGTCGCAGTTACTCATTTGATTTTTGTCGATGATGTGTTACTATTTGGTAGATTGACCTCTTTTGATCGGTGTTTGGATTCTTTATGAATAATATTAAATCTAATATGATTTCTTATTACCCAGATGATGCATTGGTATTAGAGATTTATCATATTTTTTGTGTTATCTCCAGTGCATTGGATGTAGATTTTAAATATATTAGATTTATGCTCCAACCTACATTTTATGGAATTAAGGGTTGGGGCTGACTTATAGAGAAAATCCACTGTAAACTTTTATCATGGGCACACAGGTGGCTTTCCCTAGGTGGCAAGTTGACTCTAGTTCGAGTATTCCTTGAGAGCATCTCTTTATATTGGCTTCATATTTTCCCTCTGCCTAAGAATCTTAGTAAATCTATCTTTTTGGCTTCATATTGGCATGGGACAATTTTTTTTGTAAACGATAGAGTGGGCCTAGTTGTTCTTTACTCTATATGGAGTTGATGGATGACCAAAGTCATATATTTCTTTGACTCTCCTTAGCAAAATCAATTTGGAATGGTGTATTTAATATGTTGCATTTATAGGCAGATTAAAACTACACTTTTGTGGTTGATTGTATTCGGGACTGGATTATTGAGTATAAAACATTTGGACCACTTTTAATATACATTGGGGTTTCGACCCAAAGAATGCGTTATTGTCCCAAGATCCTTTGTTGTGATACATCCACCTCCATCCTTGTAAAAAATTATAAAAGCCTCTCTGAACTTAGACATAACCTCCATCCCATATTCCTTTAGTAGATAAAAGCCTTCTCTCATTTTCTAACCATGCCAATCTGCCCTCCATCCCATATTCTCTCACGATCCCTCTTTAAACCACCATTTCGTTCAAGTATGGGGATTTTGATGCGTACTCTAAGCATATTTGTTAAATACTTCCCCCTTTTCTTGATTACAATTTTTTGAGTTGGCCTCCTCTAAATATTCCCTACTCTCCTTAAGTTATTTGGAAGGTAGCCTTTTGCTACTAACCTCATTCTATTGGAGATCCTTGATATGTCCCTTGAAATTTTGATTTGGCCCTATGATCTATTTTATGCCAGTGAGTCAAAAGATTTAGATTTATTTGCCACATATTAATTCATTACCAAACACTCTACCACTAGTTATAAGAATCTTGTGGTTACTATCACCACAACAAATGTACATTGTATTTTGGAGGAGACAAGAATTATATATTTCCCTTTGGGACACTCCAAAATTATTTTCATGTGCCCTATTTTTCTAACAATCTAGTATACTTTATGACCTTAATTCCCATTCCATGTTCATCCATGTGGACACACTTTATGATGTTCTAGGACAACCTAATGTCCTTGTCAACTCCCTCTTATCTTCCTTGTCATGTTTTCTAGGACTTGTGTATCCAACAAGAAATTTGGGAGATGAATGCCATCAAGGCATAAAATCAAGGTGTTTTCAATTCATTTATTTAGGGTTCCCACTAGTGTAGTCCCACCATATGATGCACGCAATCCCTAGATTGGGGTCTAGTGCTATTTCAATTAACTATTATATGATCATGCTGGGCCATAATTCTAAGTTATATGCTATGACTCTTCATAGGATATTATTAGAGATACTTGCAGAGACACCTCTTTGGCTAAAGGGTTAAGGAATGATTTTGACTTCAATATCGAACTATCAACCATTTCCTCAACATTTGTCCCATCAACCATATCCTCAACATATTAAACCAACAATTACGAACACAATTTAGGTGAAGCATGGGATTCCTCTCTCGCCCATGTTGTTCAAGATATATATCAATCTATGAATGCCTATACACTCCAAAAACTGTGCATCAATAAAATATTCAATTGCCCCACTGTCCAACAAGATGGATACACATTGTCTCTACACTGTGTCTCTGATTGCCTAAATTGGAAAATTGGGATTTTCCATGTGAAAATTTTAAATCAAGGCTGGCCATGCATTGGAAGGCCATTAACACAATATTAAGACATAAAAAATCAATAATTGACACAATACCAAATACAATACATACATTGATTTTCATCTCAAGGTAGCTAGATGCTAATTGAGCAAGTTCACATGAAGAGAGAAAGGCAATGTCATGATACATTTTTCAATTTGTAATCAAGAGCATTATCTTGGATAAGGGAGCAGTAACATTTAGCTTCTTTCTCATATAGAAAGGCAAAATTACGAAGCAATGCCAAATGCGTTTAGTGAAGCAATGTTGTTGTAAAGGGTATTAGAAAGCTTGCATTGTAGGAAAGACCCTCACACAATACTAGATTGTGTTAACCAAATCATATTAACTATGTCCAATGATATCAAATTTCATGAGCATGTTCAATGAGTGACCATAAATGAGGGGTGTCAGAGTGGCTAATATAATAGTTTACAGTGGATAATTTTCATCGTACATAACATCCATGGTGCAAGTCATTTGTTTGGTGCCCAATGTTGGTGAATCATTGTATTGCATCACAGTAGCATATCTTGCCTTTTTTAAAGAAAGAATATATTGAAAATAAATTAAGTTATGTCTCACGGAAATGTTCAATATTGTTGTGTTGTGAGTGGTTTTCATATTATATGTATCATACATCTATAATGACTTATTTCAAGCCTACTTTAAGAGATAAAGGAAGAGTTGCAGGGCATTTCCATAAGAAGTACTCCCACCACCTCCTCTCTTTGTAGCAATCTTTCAAGTGTTAGCCCATAAATCAAACACATGCCCTTGTTTCTCTAGTTTGGAAACCCTTGGGTGGATCTCACAATGAACTCCTCCCAACCACTACTTTAACCATCTATTGAATGCCTTTGATTGGTATTTGTAAATGATTTTGATTGATTCCTGGAGAGGTGTCAAGCCTAATTTTTCATTGACATAATCCAAACACTAAATTTAACCCATGGTAGCCAAAATTTCAGCCTTACAACTCTCTCATCCAATATTAAATACTTCACTAATTACGTGAGGGGTAGTCTCCTTAACATTATATTAAATATTAGAAGCATTCATACTAATAGAAAAAAAAAAGAATAGTATCTAATATTAAGTTATAATGTAGGTAGCTTCCAAGTTGAGATATGAGACCCCCTTGTTTGTGAGACAAGGGATGCCCTCCATTCAATGTGTTAACTGTTTAATCTATGGAGGTGTACATACCTTAATTTCCTTTGGATCCAATCCTATGACCTTTAAAGAGAGTACACTTTAACACAAATCAAACAAGTAAATACAAACTTAATTTGTATATGTATCAAAGTTACTTTGATAGTTTCATGGCACACTGAATTTTGTATAGAGGCAAGGGAAAACTTGAAGGGTTGATCACAACAAACATGTATGGTCAATTATGATTATCATAGGTATATTAGTTTGGTTTGTCAAATCCAGAACTTGCACACTTTATTACTACTATTAAAGGCATGTCATGATGGTTTATTGGTTTAACATCATGTACATTTAGTTGTGTCTATTACATGAATGCCAGTTTAATGACAAAACTAATGGTTTGTCAACTTGGTCATCTTTACGAGTTATGTGTTAATCATCTCAATGAACAACATATCAGGTCAAATAGCTTAGTCATTGACATGCACATTCCATTTTCACTATTAGTGACATGTTAGGTTGGATATTAACATGTATTTGTATTAACATGATCTATGAGATTAACCGAATCAACATGCATGTTTGACTACAATTGTGGGAGATATGTTAGATAGCTCAACCCCATCAACAACATTTATGTTCAATTACACATGCTAGAGGCATGACACAATGGTAACTTGATTAGTAACATGTACATTTTGGTTATCACTATTAAAGGTGTGTTAGGTTGGTTAACTTGATCAACGACTTGTATGTTTGGTTACAATTATTAAATCCTCACTTGATTGTTTAATGTGGTAAATGTAGTGTAAGTCTAGTTACCATTGTCAAAGGTGCGTTTGTTGGTTAAATTATTTAACAGCGTATACATTCAACTATGATTTTTAGAGCCATCTAAGGCTATTAAACCCATTTAAAGTAGTGCATAACATCGATGGGGGCTTTCTTATTGCATTGTGTGTCAGTATAGTGTGTTATTTTTTTTGTAAGTCGAATATTTTTCATTAATCAAAAAGTATGTAAAAGGGCATCAAAATGCATGTGGCCTCACCCCAAACAAGTTTGTTAACCAATGTTATTACCATGGTATAGACAAAAGGAAAAATACCCAACTGGGAGACCCACAGCCTTATAGGCCTTACATGCCAAAAAACTAAAAGAACTAACAAGACACAAGTTACCATAATTAGTCATCAAAAGTGATATAGGCAAGATTATCTGGCCCCATTCCTAGAGGAGGAGGTGTGCAATAGAGATAGTGCGCGTGAATATAGTGTGCTATTATTCCCCCAATGTGTTCAATTATGCCATGTGACATGTTGACCCTTCATGGACTTAATTGAATTCTTAAGAGGGTTATTTATTGAAGATGGGGCTATGTCTAAGTCTCAAGTGACTTTAATAAGATAAATTCCATTTAGTTGTGATTGTTGAGCCAAAAGGGTGCTTTCATAACTTTTGAGATGCCTCTACTACATTGCAATGTCTCAAATCAAATAATCACCACTTTCTTGTGTTCATCGAAAACATTTCAATCCTAAAGACAAATGCATGTCAAAGCAAGTTAAATATAAGCCCAATGCTCAATGAGCCACACCACCAACCTTCCAAAGTTTTTCTCCTTTCTTGTGTTTTTTTGGGTTCAACCTCATCCCCCCACCATAAGTCATTTACTCCACCATTACCTACACATGCATATCTCTAAAAAGCATGCCAAACTTAACCATTTTCATGCCTTACAAAATAATTTAAAAAAATTGTTACATTTGCACCATTAAATATACATAATTGTAATCAAGATTTTCTAAAGTAATATGTGGCACTCTTAGTTACTATCTACTACTACTTTGACTACCCATACCCTACCCCTCAACCCCATGGAGATCCCTATATTGATGTCATGACCCTCTCCATTTTGTAGATATTCTCTTAAATTGATATTATAACACCCTCCATTAAAATAATTACATGCACATACATGAGAACCCTTTCCCTACCCAAGTGGAACAACAAGGAATAAAGAGGCTCCACTCACCCCAACCTAATTATGAGGAATTCCTACCAACAAAAAGCTGAAAACTTGCAAACCTTGGTGGGAATCATTCCCACTCTCTCAAATTTCACGAGATAGTGAAAAAAAATTGCAATACGAAGGAAAAAATCCCAATCCACAGTGAAAAGGCTAGAAAAATTAAAGAAATTAATAAGAAGGGTCGCCACCACATTTCACCCTTTTACTCAAATCTACTCCTCCCTGCCTCAGTCGAACGACAAAAAAATCTACCAAAGCATAATTTTCTTTGCTCGTAAAATTTAAAACCCTCAATGGTTCAAGGGTTTCGAATTTGCACTTCGGCTTTCCATACAGATCCTGGGATCTATCCTCCGTAGTTGAGCTAAGGAGAGCAATGGGAAAGCATAGTAGGAGTCCATCAGATGACCTAGCTTCCTCTGAGGAAGAATGGCCATAGAATGAAGAATTGAGCACATATGAAGAAGAGGGTGATTAGGAAGAGCTCAAAGTCGTAACCTAGATGACAGCAAAAGACAAAGAATACGATGAAGACAATCAATTGGTGAATGCATCCAGTGTACATCATGATCAAGATGCTTCTACCAGCGACGATCAACTTGCTTCTGTTGAAACTAATGATGAGGTAATTTTGGAAAACTCTTATTTTTCATTCCCTTTATTTGTCTTTGGCGCTTTTCAAAGCTCTTTTTTCTTAAAGTCTTATCATTTTTTCTTATCCCCCCTATGCTTGTCTTTGGCGATTTTCAAAGCCAGTTTTTCTTAAAATTTTATCATTTTCTCCTATCCCCTGTCTGCTTGTCTTTGGTGCATTGTTCAAGTTTGAGTCTTCCACATTGAGCTGCTTTGATCACTCTGATGCAATAGCCAAGAGTCATTGTGACAAGAGGAAGCTATGTATTATACACCCTCTCAACCAATCTGTTATGTATTAACCACATATGACCACCTCTCCTCGTGAATATATATCAGTCCATTCTATGACTTCAATGTGCAAAGAGTCAAACCATAAGTAACAACATTCCAGCAAACAAAGGTTAGAATAGTGCTTTCTTGAAATGCAGATTCAACTTACATGTCACATTAGCGTGGGTATCCTTCCTGTGTTCTAGCAGTTAGAGCTCATATGTGCAATATGTTCTATGTCTAAGTATCTGAGCCCTGAGAGAGGAAAAAGAACCCCAGCAACAGAGCGTCACCATCGAAGATATGTGAATACCTATAGCCATGGGCGAGCATGGAGCAACCCTCCATATAACTGGGTATAACCTACTTTGTCACTTCTAACTACGCTGAATTTATCATCCAACCAATGGTGGTGGGATGGTTATGGATCACAATAGAATTTTTAGTCAAAATAAATTTGAAATTCTCTACTGACTCATCACTAATTGCCTCTTCTTCTTAACATTTTCTAACTGGTTATACAATATTGAACACATCACAACCTTGTACAATTCAGTTACGACATTTACAACCAAAACCTACAATCTACTATCCCCAACATTTATAAATGTTTTACATATCCCTAGTTTAACCATGACACTATTTAAGGTCCTCTCCAACCGTTCTCCAAGCCCTCGAGCTCAGCCGCCTTGACAGTAGAAAAGCCACTTATTATCTCTGATTAACTCTATAATAACAAGAAGATCAGTAGAATAATGAATATTCCTATTAGATCATTCTCAGAGCCTATTCATTCTCTAAAACTGTATCTTTCTTCATTTCTAGACATGCTCTGGTTCAACAGGTGGAGGATTCAAAGCATTTGCAACAATAATCTAGTTGTTAGGTATACAACACTAATCAATTTCTCTTTAGATTCGATGAGAAGGCCTCTTTGTAATGTCACACCCTTCACTTTCATATTACATTGAGGAATCAAATTAACTCTCAGTTTTCAAATTGCAAATGATAGTATTCATCTCCACGATCCTCACTACTCTTAGAAATCAAGTTCTTCTACTTTGATTTTCATATACTATAGATTTACGAATGTAAGCTTTTAATAAGCTCTGTAACCATTAACGTTGAAATTCAGTTTCTATGAATATAGTAAAGGTTGATTTTTGAGTTTTGCATGTGAATAAAGTGCGAGTCTCATGATTTTATGATTTCATTCATCAATTCACTGATGAGTTTATTTATTATGGGTGAATATTTGTGTTTTTCAATTATGTCACTAATATATGTTTCCCAAAATTGATTAATTTCAAACTATCCCTTTGTAGTTTGGTTGTGTAATTGGATTACACACTTTCTAGATTTTCAGTACACTCTTTTGAAGCTTTGGTAGTTATGTGTGTGACTAAATACATTTAAATAAATGATCTAGAATCAACTAATTAATTAATACACAATTGTCACTTCTAACTATGACAGATTTAACCTCCACTCGATGGTGGTGGGATGGTTATCGATCACAGTAGAATGTTTAGTCAAAATAAATTTGAAATTCGAGCCGCTCATCACTAATTTCCTCTTCTTCGCAACATTGTGCAACCTGTTATATAGTATTGAACACATCACAACCTAGTCCAGTTCAGTGACTACATTTACAAATGAAACTTGCAATTTGCTATCCCCAACATTTATAAATCTTTTACATATCCCAAATTTAACCACGACACTATTTAAAGTCCTCTCCAGGGCTTCTCCAAGCCCTTGAGTTTGGCCACTTTGACAAGAGAAAAACCACTTATTTATCTCTAGATAACTCTATAATAATAGGGAGATAAGTAGAATAATGACTCTTCCTATTAGATCATTCTGAGGGCCTATTGATTCTCTAAAATTATATCTTTATGCTTTTCCAGACATGCTCTCGTTCAACTGGTGGAGAATTCAAAGCATTTTCAGTAATAATCTAGCTGTTAGGTATAAAATGCTAATCAATTTCTCTCTAGATTTGATGAGAAGACCTATTTGTAATGTCGCACCCTTCACTTTCATAATTACATTGAGGAATCAAATCAAATCTCATAGTTTGCAAATTGAAAATGATAGTCTTCATCTCCACGGTCCTCACTTCTCTTAGAAATCAAGTTCTTTTGCTTTAATTTGCATATACTATAGATTTACGAATGAAATATTTTAACAAGCTGTGTTACCATTAACACTGAAATTCAATTTCTATGAATATGATGAAGGTTGATTTTTCATTGTTGCATGTGAATATAGTGCGAGTCTCATGGTTTTATGATGTTATTCATCAATTCACTGATGAGTTTATTTGTTATGGGAAAATATTTGTGTTTTCCAATTGTGTCATTGATATATGTTTCCCAAAATTGATTGTTTTGAGGCTATCCCTTTGTAGTTTGGTTGTGTAATTGGATTACGCTCTTTCGAGATTTTGAGTACACCCTTTTGAAGTTTTGGTAGTTATGTGTGTGACTGGAATTCATTTAAATAAGTGATAAAGAATAGACTAATTAATTAATCAATTAAATAGTGATTGATCAATGCTCTTATCTATAAGTCGTTAACGACAAAACCAATATGTAAATCGAGAAATGCTGATGCTAGAGAAAATATTGTTGATAGATCTTTCAAAAAAAGTTCTCCAACTTCATTGATGTGCATAACAAGGAAATTGATCTTCCTAGACACATGATTTTACAAGGTGCAAGGCGAAAATAAAGGTGCATATCCGAAATAGGCAAAGTTTCTGAAATGTCAGTAAAGTTTGTGGATGTTGAGCTATTTTAGTTTTGGCAATGAGACTAACATTGCATGGATGAACAAACATTCTTATGATGGCTAACATAATCAGAATAATATTTCCTTTCAACTAACCCAACTCCATAAAAAGGTTTATTGTCCCGACGACCCACCTTTCATTTATGTCATGCATCGTATGAAACACACTGTCTGTAAAGGTATCTCGTAAAGCATGAAAAACTGAAAATCCATTCACAGGTGGCTGCGGTGTATTTTCCAGATCAGTGTTTATCAAACTATAATAAAGAAAGCTTGGGCTAGCTTGTCTATTGGATGGAAGGGGAGGTGTCAAGTCCATTCTTTCAGTCTAGCAAACTTCTTAATGTGATATGTTATTAGTGGACTGTGTGGGTTGTGTTGTGGAAATTGATTACCACATGCAAGTGTTAATATGTTATTAACTTTTTATATCAAGGTATTAGGATTAACTGTACGGAAATAGTGTGTATGGGATCGTCCTTGTACAGATAAGGAATCACCATTATGGCTCTCCATATTTTTTCGTCTCGTCTCCTCCATCAACAAGGATGAGATTGTTTCATCAAACTGCAAGGCAGTTTCATTGCTACCTATTGCAATAACCAAACTATCCCACGAATCTGGTAGAGAACACAACAAATTGATGCACTTATCTTCATCTGAAATTTTAATATCAACAGATGCTAACTAACTTACCACAGTATTAAATGCATTCAGATGCTCTGTCACTGAGTCTCCATCTTTCGTCCTCAAGTTATGCACCTTTTTCCACAGGAACAATTTATTCACCAGAGACTTAGATTGGTACAAAGTCTCTAACTTGCCTCACAAAGCCTTCATTGTAACTTCCCCTGATACATTTAGCAATACTGAATCTGAAATGGACAATCGTATTGTGCTCTTTGCCTTTCGATCCAACTTCTTCCATTCTTCATCAGACACTCCTATTTCTTTAGTACCCGGATCTAGCACGATCCACTGATCTTTGTCCACCAACAGATCCTCCATCTTGAGTTTCCACAACTCAAAACTTTGACCATAAAATTTATTGATCTCTATCTTTCCACTGCTCACCATCTTCTTTCACCACCAAAATTGATCTTACAGATCTCCCATTGAATAGGGTCTACCACAGGCCCGAGCAAAACCTCTCAGCAACGAAGGCGTCCCCTTGAAGCCAGAACAACTCTGATACCAAATGTAGGTTTTAACCCCGTACAGAAATTACCTGCACATGAATTCAAAAACACATAAAATAAACAATGTGAGAGCATAACACATAAAACACATATACACAAAGATTTTCCCCTAGATCCTGAAACTAGGAATACCAACTTGATTTTTCATTATGTTCCTTTCAATGTTATAATACATATTTATACATGCTAAAACATACAATACCATGGACCAAAACCATCGCGTCCAAAAAACATGTGTGAAAACCATGCACAAAACCATACGTGGGTCTGCCCAACCTAACATAGGGTCCAAAACCAAAATTTTCCGGGTCACTGCTCCGAACCCCATTAAGTGGGATTACGGGTACACCTCAAACCCCCTATGAGCCCCCCTCTCTAACCCCTATTTAGCTAAATGGGCTAGTCTTGGAAAGAATATAACACAACCCAATATCTCCTCTCTCCTCTATTCTCTCCATCTCTCCTCCGTTTTCCCTTTATCTCACACCCAAAGATACACACTCTCTCTCTATCTCTCCCTTGTCACTGCCTCTCTCTCTCTCTCCACTTCTCACTCTCCAAATGAAGTGGAGCCTAGAACACTCTCTAAGTTTTCATAAACTTTTTAAAACCATGCCTAAATTCAAAGCCTTAAAAGATCAAGCTTATCAGATCTATTGTCATAACAGTTGCAATTTTTGATCAGCACAGAGCAACGAGGACCCTCGGTCAAGCATGCACACCGTCAGGCCATGGTAATGCGTGTTGTCATGAATTAGCAAAATGGGAGGCCTTTTTGAGAAACGGGGGTGGTTTCTAATATGTGATTAGAGATAAGTCACTAATCGCATATCACTAGGCAAAGCCCTCAAAGAAGGAAAAGCCCCGAGCGCCTGGACCTGAAAGGTTTTAAAACATAATGGATATCGCGTTGATTCCATCAGGGGTGGGATTCCACAAAACCAGTAGTATATTGGAAGAACTTGAAGCAGTAAGTGGTTTTAACCAAGTCCCACCCAATGCCACACATCGATTGCCACGCGTCTAGTGGAAGAGAGAGAAAACCACCCACATCAGGTGGGTAACCATCGAGCTAGTCAACCGCCTGATATGAGTGACAACCGTAGGATTTGGGGGGCCCAAATCAACGGCAGGGATGTGTCCTGATGGGTGACTAGATTTGATGAGGTTATAGAGCAAGATCACATGGGATATGAAGTCAAACATGTATGATGAGTTTGAAAAATATTTGGTTTCACGGGCATTTTGGGATAAAACATAAATAACAACCATTCAAACATGTCTGAGAGAGTTGACACCCTCATCAATTACATAATAGGTGGCCACCTCCCTGTAAGGCATTATATATAGTGATGATTACGAAGAACAGATGGATTCAAACAGATAGAGGCAGGGGAACCAGAAAGCCGGGAAGCGAAAAAGAAAAGTCAGAAAGCATATTGGTCTTAAAGCCAGGAACTGATAGAGAAAGAGGCAGAGTTAGTTAGACGTAGAAAGATGAGAGTAAAAATAAGAAGCTGAGCTGACCTACATAAGCAAAGGCAACATCAAACCAGATAGAGACAGAGAGAGTCAGAGAGTTTGTGTGCTCGAGAGAAGGTTTGAGAGGTTCAAGCGAACTCGTTTGTATATGTCTGTCATGTGTGAATCTTAGATTGGGCTCATACTACGATGACCAATAGAGGTCGAGTTTTAGTAAGGAGAGTCTATGTACTCCAGAGACTTGGGGGATCCTGGTACAATACTACTGAATTGCATTTGTTGTGTGTGTCTCAAATTGAGCTCACTGTTGTAAAAAATCTGCTTTAGAAAACATAATAGAGAGGCCACCACTGAAGGTTGGACCAGGAGATGTAGCCCAGGAGTGTTGGGTGAACTCCTTATCAAACTTGTTGTGTTTACATGTTTCCTTGTTATTTTTCCTCTAACTACTTCAGTGCCTGTGTATTTCACAATCTTATCGATCTGTTGCATAAAATAACATAGCACATCCATGCACATGATTCTATAATACCTTAATTGTTTGTCTTAGATTAATTATAGATCAAGTGGTATTAGAGCTCTAGGTTACTAAGGTTAGACAAGCTTGTGCTAGATTCTTTTGGTTAATGATAACTAGCAAAGCTTAAATTAGGAGAAGGAGAGTTTGTTGAAACTAACCCAGAAATCGGAAGAGTATATCCTAAGAGGAAAATGTCAGAAGAAAGTCCCTTGGAATCAGACTCCCAATTCATGGACAGTTTCATGACCATAAGAGCCATGGTAGAAGAAATGTATAGAGAATTTAAGAAAGGTAGAGGTGAAGAGTCATCAAGCTCCAAACAAGATAAAGGAGTACAAGAACCTCTTCTAGTTTCCCAGCCAAAAGGCAATGAAAAAGAAGAGAAGCCCTCTCCACCATCTCCCCCATCATCACCTTCATCGTCATCTTCTTCACACAAAGAAAGCCCTGAAAAGAAAAAAAGAAATCTTATTTGATTAAATTAGATATGAAATTTGATTTGCAAGTTTATGATGAAAAATTGAATGTAGAAAAGCTATATAACTAGATTAGACATATTTATGTATATTGCAGAGTGCAGAACATCGATTCAAAAATGAGAAAGATTCAGTTGGCTAGCCTACGCCTTGGAGGCATCGCCCTCGTATGGTGGGAAGGCAGGACACAAGCTGATTTGAAGAAGCATGGTAAAATTCTTTCTACTTGGAATGAATTTGTTCTTCAATTAAAAAACAATTCTATCAATTAGCTTATATGTAGCAAGCTATCATGAGTTGGAAAACTCTTCACCAATTGAAAAGAAAAGTGTACAGAGTTACACCCAAGAATTTAGGAAAAGAGCTTTGATTCTAGGTATTTCTTTAGACTCACGTAAAACTTTACTAAAGTATATATGTGGTCTACATAGTTATTTAAGACATACCATTCTCATGTTTAGTCCCACTAGCATATATTAGGTATCTATTCAGGCTACACATCTAGAGACTAGAGGCAAGAATGTGAACCCAGAAGTTGGGGGATCATCAAAACCCACTGCAAACAAGAATAAGGAAAGGAGAAAAAAGAAATGGAAAGAGAGGAAGGAAAATGCTGTACAAAAGAACAAACATTCATGCACTCATTGCAAGAAGGATGGGCATGAGGATGAACACTATTGGATTTTGCTTCCGGAGTTAAAACCCAAGAGGTATGATGGCAAAAAGAAGAAGATTGTTGTAGCTATTCAGAATGATTTAGGGTTAGGCTTAGGGGATGGAACAACAATCGCAACCACAGGTATAAAAGGTAAAAATTATGAAGCATCTACTAGTAATTCTAAACAATCTACTGATAAGGAAGAAAATGAGATGAAAAGACATGAGCTTTTTCATATTAGAGTTATTTCCAAGCATCAAATGATTGATGCCTTGTTTGATAGTGGCTCACAAGTAAACTTAATTTCTGAAGCAACTATAAGGAAACTGGGATTACTAACCACGCCTCACAAAAAGCCATATCCATTAGGTTGGTTATGTGATAAAGAAAAGCTACAAGTGACTAGACAATCTAAACTTACATTTTCTTTTAGGTCAGCATTTGTAGATAAGCTTGAGTTAGATATTGTTCCCTTGGATATATGTGGAATTGTTTTAGGAAGTCCTTACTTGTATGATAGAAAATCCATTTTCTATAGAGCTAAAAACAAGTATCAACTCATTAAATATGGAATTGAATATATTGTAAGAACTCATAAACTCAAGAATAGTTACACTCTCATAAACTCAGGGAAAATGAAAAGAATTGTAAATTCATGGAAGAATTTTTTACTAATGGTTGTAAAGGAAAGGAAACCTGATAAAATCGATGTATTTGAAGGCTATAATGCAAAACAAAAAGCTGATTTAGAAAAAGTTGTTTCAGAATATGAGATACTATTTCAAGAACCTAAAGGTCTGCCACCCAAAAAGGAAATAGTACATGATATTAGTTTGCAGCAAGATGCTCCATTGCATACCATCATAATGTATAGGTTGCCTGCTTTAGAGAATGCATAAATCAAGAAGCAAGTACATGAGCTGCTCGAGAAAGGGTTCATAAGACCTAGCACATCACCTTGTGGGCCTCTTATTGTCTTGGTGAGAAACAAAGATGGCTCATGGAGAATGTGCATTGATTACCAAGCACTGAATAAGATAATGATAAAAAATCGTTATCCCCTTCCTCGCATAGATGATCTATTAGATTGGTTGAAAGAAGCTTTTTACTTTTCCAAGTTGGACTTGCATAGTGGCTACCATCAGGTCAGAGTTGTACAGAAAGATGCATGGAAGACTACATTCAAATCAAAGCAGGGATTATGTGAGTGGTTGGATATGCCTTTTGGATTAGCTAATGCTCCTCCTACTTTCATGAGAGTAATGAATGATGTACTTAGGCCTTTTATTGATGATTTTGTCATTGTATATTTAGATGAAATTTTTATATTTAGCAAAACATGGGAAGAACATTTGAAGCATGTAAAGCAGACTCTAGATTTTTTGAAAAGAGAAAATCTTTGTGTTAAGCTATAAAAATGTGAATTTGGAAAAACATCTTTGAATTATTTGGGTCATATTGTAGGGGGTGGTGAATTGAATATAGATCCCTCTAAGGTTGCAGTCATTGTAAACTGGCCTAAAACCAAATCTGCTACAGAATTTAGAAGCTTCCTAGGAGCAGCACAATATTGGAGAAAGTTTATTTCTAACTTTTCTTTGATTGTGGCTCCCTTACATGCTTTAACAAGATTGAACAAGGTGTTTCAGTGTGGAGGCAAACAGTAGGAAGCCTTCGACACCTTAAAAGAAAAAAATTAATACAACACCCATACTAGCACTGCCCAATCTTCAAAAACCCTTTGAGATTGAAACAGATGCAAGTGATTATGCCATGGGAGCAGTGTTAATGCAGCACGATAAACCCTTATCTTATCATTCTGAGACATTTAATTCTGCAGTACTTAATTATCCCACATATGATAAAGAATTGTATGCATTAGTAGAGAGTGTGAAAAAGTGGAAACTTTACCTAATGTGAAAATAGATAGTTATACATACTGATCATCAACCACTTCAATATTTGCACTCAAAATCTAAGTTGCAGCAATCAAGACACTATAGGTCGATCGGTTTTCTACAACAGTTTCATCTTGTCATCAGATATAAAAAGGGAATTCATAATAAAGTTGCAGATATGTTGTCTAGACCAATCATAAATGCATCTACTATACTTAAGCATAATTTAGTATTGCATGAAAGCTACATTGAACAATATGCTCAAGATATAGATTTTAAAGATATATAAGCAACTTTAAGTCATGGCAAACAAGTAGAAGAATTGGATTATCATGTTAAGAACCAACTCTTGTATCATTTTGGAAAGTTATGCATTCCACAAACTGAAAGATAAAAGATAATTCGAGAAGCACACACTTCTCTAATATCAGGTCACTTTGGTGTAAGTAAAATAGTTGCATAGCTGCAAATATTTTTTTATTGGCCAAAAATGAATGAGACAATTTCTAGAAATGTAAGAAGGTGTACTGTGTGTGTTGAAAACAAGCCCAGCAATAGAAAGCTAGGCTTGTACACTACATTACCAGTTCCTTCTCATCCTTGGAAAAGTATTTCCATGGACTTTGTTGGGGGACTGCCTAAATCTAGAAAAGGTCATGACTATTTATATGTTATTATGGATAGGTTCAACAAAATGTGTATTTTAATACCTTGTAACAAATAGATTACAGCTGAAAAAATAGAAAAGTTGTTCTTTCAGCATGTATGGGTTCATTTTGGATTACCGACTTCCACTGTATCGGATTGAGATACCCGATTTCTTGCGAAATTTTGGTTGAGTCTGTGGGAATTGATGGACACCAGACTAAAGAAGAGCACAACTTTTCATCTGTAAACAGACGACCAAACAGAGGTGGTCAACAGGACAATGATCTAGTTGCTCAAAGGCTATTTCAGTAAGCATCCCAAAATTTGGGATGAACATCTGTGTTATGTGCAACATGCTTACAACCATGCTAAACATTCTTCTATAAAAAGATCTCCTTTTGAGACATGTTTTGGTTTCATACAAAGGTCTCCCTTGGATTTTGTCTTTGGTAAAGACATAGCGGTTCATAGACATAGTGATGTGGACAAGGCAACCAAGTCATTGAACAAATCCAAGAGATTCACTAGGCAATATAGGAAAAGCTAGAAAAGAGCCAAACCAAATACAAGACAAGGCATGATAAGCATTAGATTGAGCATAGTTTCTGAGTTGGTGATCAAGTCTGGTTGTATATCAGCAAAAATAGAATGCAAGGTGAAGGTAAGAAGATGAAACCAATAAGGTATGGACCTTTCAAGATACTTGAGAAAATCAGTGAGAATTATTTTTGCCTTGATTTTCCATCTTATATGCACATCTATTCAGTAGTTTATGCAGAAAGCTTGAGACTATTTGAAACTTCATTGATCGAAAATCCCAAAGAGGAGAGTCAATTGCCTTCTATTGATGATTTGTTGCCTGAATATCTCAATGAATTGCAGGAAGATATAATTATGGACAGAAAGGTGAGAACTACGCACAAAGAGGATGTTGAGTACCTTAGGATTGGGCTCAAAGCTTCAAAACCAAGCACTGCAAGATGGATAGAAATTGGTCGAGCAAGGAATATATACCCTCACTTGATTGATGCTTAAAAACCAACTTTTGGTGGTCCAAAAGCTTTTAAGTGGGAAGGCTGTGATCTGAATTGCATCCAAGAACACTCTCTAAGTTTTCAGGAACTCTCTAAAACCATGCCAAAAATTCAAAGCCTTAAAAGATCAAGCTTACCAGAGATATCCTTGTAACAGTTGCAATTTATGATTAGCACAAAGCAACGATGACCCTCGGTCAAGCGCATAAACTATCAGCCCATGGTAACGCATGTTGTCATGGATTAGCGAAACGGGAGGCCTTTTCGAGAAACAGGGTGGTTTCTGATATGCGATTAGCGACAAGTCGTCGCTAATCGCATAGCGTCGAGCAAACCTCTCAAAGAAGGAAAAACCCGGAGCACCCGGACCTGAAAGGTTATAAAATGTAATGGATAT
Source organism: Pinus taeda (assembly GCA_000404065.3). NCBI lineage: Eukaryota > Viridiplantae > Streptophyta > Pinopsida > Pinales > Pinaceae > Pinus > Pinus taeda. The sequence continues at coordinate 4,051 of APFE030932867.1, read as the reverse complement.
CGCGCTGATTCCATCGGGGGCAGGATTCCACAAAACCGGAAGGATATCGGAAGGGCTCGAGGTGGTAAGTGGTTTCACCCAAGTCCTGCCTCATGCCATACATCGATTGCCACACGTCTAGCATAAGAGAGAGAAAACCGCTCACATCAGGTAGGTAACCATTGAGCTACTCAAATCCCTCATATGAGTGACAACCATAGGATTTGGGGGGCCCAGATCAATGGCGGGGATGTGTCTTGATGGGTGACCAGATTTGACGAGGTTATAGAGCAAGATCACATGGGATTTGAAGTTTGACATGGACGATGAGTTGGAAAATTATTTGGTTTCACGGGCATTCTTGGAACAAGTAGAAATAATGACCGTTCAAACATGTACGAGATAGGTGACACCCTCATCTGCTACAGAATAGGTGGCCACCTCTCTATGAGGCATTATATAGTGATGATTACGTAGAACAGAGGGATCCAAATGGACAGAGGTAGGGGAACTAGAAAGCCTGGAAGCAAAAATGAACAGTCAAAAAGTAGATTGACTTTAAAGCCACAAAGTGACAGAGAAAGAGGAAAAGTTAGTTAGATGCAGAAATCTGAGAGTAGAAAGAAAAAACCGAGGTGACCTGTAGAAGAAAAGGCAACATCAAGCTAGATAGAGACAGAGAGAGTTAGAGAGTCTGTGTGCTCTAGAGAAGGCTTGAGAGGTTCAAGCAAAATCCTTTGTATATGCCTGTTAAGTGTGAGCCTCAGATTAGGCTCATACTACGGTGACCAATAGAGGTCGAGTTATAGTAAGGAGAGTCTATGTACTCCAGAGACTTGGGGGATCCAAGTAAAGTCCTACTGTATTATATATATCGTGTGAGACTCAAATTGAGCTCACTGTTGTAAAAACTCTTCTTCTGAAAACATAATAGAGAGGCCACCACCGAAGGCTGTACTGGGAGACGTAGCCCAGGAGTGTTGGGTGAACTCCTTATTAAATTTTTTGTGTTTACATGTTTGCTTGTTATGTTTTCTCTAATTGCTTCAGTGCCTGTGTATTTTGCAATCTTATTGATCCGTTGCATAAAATAACATAGGCACATCCATGCACATGAGTCTGTAATACCTTAATTATTTGTTTTAGATCAATTACAGATCACCATGTCAACCCCGCATGTCTGCTCATAGAATTCCCCTTCAAAGCATAAAAAAGTGGAAGTAAGACAAATCTCAACTAAGCGAGCAGTATCAGGGTCAATGAGGCGATTGATGACTTTAATGGCCTCCTAGATAGGAATAAATGTGTAAAAGGAGACCACATCGAAACCCACAAGAATGTCCCCATGGTAATTTTTTATGCCTTTTAACCCATTGACAAATGAAGAAGAGTCTTTGACAAATGACTCTGTGAGGCCAATAAGGGGTTTAAGACTTGAAGGAAGGTATTTGGCAAGGAGGTAGTTTGGCCCTCCTATGGTGTTAACAATGGTTCTCAGCGGGGTTACCATCTTTCTGGATATTTGAGAGCACATATATCCTAGGAGTGATGGAGCTACTCTCAAAAAGCTTGTCACAAAAGGAACCCACAGTGTTACTCGATTTTATAGCAAGAGTGACTGTTCTTGAGAACTTTTTTAGGGGATTCTTAATAAGCTTTTTATATCTTCGACTATTATAAAGATGATCAAACATTTTCCTTTGATAATCCTCTGTGTCAAGGATAACTGCAGCCCCACCTTTGTTGGCTTTAAGAATGATGATGTCTTTGTTTTGGTTCAAGGATTTGAGGGCATTAAATTCATCATTGCTAATATTTCTCCTCAGGGGCTTTGCCTTAGTGAGGATGACATTGGAGTCTTTCCTTATAGTGTCCTTGATATTGTGAGGTAGTCCGCTAATCCTGAACTCTACGTCACACATAATGTCTTCCACATGGTTTTTTTATAGGAACAAGGGCATAATTTAAACACTTTTTAAGAAGACTATACAAAGAATATGGAAAGGAAAAAATTGAAAAATTGCCCACCCTATTTATATGAGAATTATTATTATTAGTATTATAGTTATTCTTTTTTATATTTTTCATTATTACTAAAAGTGAAATTATTATCATTAATATTATCATCCATATTACATTTACCATTATCATTAATAATATTACTGATGCATTTGAAATTCCCATTATTATTATTTCAGACTAACATATTATCCAAACATAACCTATTATTATTATTATTAACATATTATCCAAACATAATCTACTATTATTATTATATGTAACCATGTTATTAAAATTCTTATTAAAACTCCAATGGACCTTTTTCATTATTGTGATAAGACTGATATAACTTATCGAAATTACTATAATTATAATCAAAATCAAACCTTAACGGAATCCACAAGAAGGGAGGAAAGATTGGACCCTATGCATGGATCATTGGAAGAAGGGAGGAAGGGAGGCCTGTTAATGAAACCTGGACCAGAAGGGTTGATAGAGGGGAGAGAGGACAACATCGGGTCTTTGGATGAGTGTGATAAGAGAGGAGTGGTTGTGTTGGGGATTTTTCAGGGGAAAATCCCAAAAACACAAAAAATAAAACACAGAGGCAATACTCTGTTTCCTTTGCTCCAGGATCTTTTTGCACAGAGAAGTCTTTTTAAAAAAAAATTACACAGAACAGAGTATTCCACCACCATAAAATGATTTCTATTCATTAAAACAAAATGACTGAGACATATTCATCCTCTTTCATTCAGAGGGATTCATCAAAACATTACAAAAGAAATTACTCTGTCTCCTTTGAAATTTTACACCACTGTGTGTAAATATTTCATTTACATTCACTGCTATGTGAAAACAAGAATTACAGGAATTTACTTTTTTACCTTTTCACTGCTGTGTGAAACAATTCATGGATTTGAAACAAAACTACCCCCTGGTTTTCTTCATTCACTTCTCCCCCTGCACTGCTGTGCATTCTTTGCATTTCTTACATTACCAAAGAAAATTTACTCTGTTGCGTTTTTCACTTGGCCTTCATTCGCTGCTGCGTTTCATATCAATACAAAATAAACTCTGTCACATTTTCATTTTACGAGCTGTGTGTTTTTTCCTTACTCGCTGTTGTGAACAGACACAGCTCCACTCCGTGTGCAACTCACTTAACACACTAAGTCAACTCTCTTACCATACATTTTTGAAATAATAAAAAAAACTTACATTATATTTTACGCCCATACTTCCGTATGCACTAAGCATTAATGCCCGTCGTAAAAACATTAAAAACATTACCAAAAAAAAATGTCATAACATTAAACATTAGAGTATGGGCAAAGTAATACTTCATGCAACATTTAAGTTTAATCAGACCCCATGTACCTTCCTCGCGATCGAACGGCGGAGAATGAACACTTTAATCGGACGAATATCGGATCGGGGGGTTTAACTGATTTTTATCGTCCGAAAAGTTCTTGAGGGTGATGTCACGCCAATCCACGTGCCTCCTCCAAATTGCATCAGAGCCCCTTCGTACGGAAACCTCCTTAAGCCAAAAGCGGTGCGATAACTTCCCGGTGGTTTCAGGTTTGCTGCTGGGTGGTTTTGACATTGGTACGGCGCGGTTGAATTGTTGGCCCGCGCGCACAGTGAAATTATAAATTTAACACTCCCCTTTAATTTCACCTGCTGGGCATTCGGTCATACCCAGACACTTCCTCAAAAATTCAAAGCTTTTTTGATCCAATGGCTTTGTCAAAATGTCTGCAACCTGTTCATGCATCCTGCAACGTTCTAGGACAATTTCTCCATTGTTCACCAATTCTCTGATGTAGTGAAACCTTGTATCAATGTGTTTCGTTCTCTTATGAAACACTAAATTCTTTGACAATGCAATAGCTGAGCTATTGTCACAAAAGATCACTGTCGCTTTTGCCTGCTCTTGGCCTAAGCTCCTCAACATCCTTCTCATCCAAACTGCTTGACATGTTGCTGCTGTAGCTGCCACATATTCAGCCTCTTCTGTAGACAATGCTACAATGGACTGCTTCTTAGAAGCCCATGAAATGACTCC
>APFE030932856.1:0-10480 GCA_000404065.3 Pinus taeda | reverse complement strand
CGAATGATATACAAAGAAGAATAAATCAAATTGTATGTTTGCAGCAAACCAAGGAGGAGGTTTATAACAGAGTCCAAGTTTTGCAAGAAAAGCTAAAAAAGGCTTTTGACAGAAGGACCAAAGCAGAGGATTTCAACATAGGTGACAAGGTCCTCAAGTGGGATTCAAGGATAGAGAGCAAGGGAAAACATGGAAAGTTTGACTCCCTTTGGAGAGGACCATTCCTGATACAAGCAGTACAAGGAAACAATACCTATTTTCTGCAAAATCTGAACAAAACTGACTTAGAGGAAGGGCCTGTCAATGGCAGGATGCTCAAGCACTATTTTGACTACCTTCCATGAATACAGCTGACCTGCTTTTGTACATAGTTTGTTGTATATAGACTCTGTATGTGTTGTATATATTGTTGTTTTTGAAGCATGAAAATAAGATCATTTTGAGAGACATTACAGCCAGGGAGCAGAATTAAAAGACATCCTGTGTTCCAATACATCAGTCTACATTTTGAGGAATCCAGGGTGACAAAACTCCAAAGTTTCAAAGCAATAGCTGAAGGGCCTAGGCATACTGACCTGTTGTTCTTGGCCTTTCAGGAAGAAAGACCATCCCCATGTGGAGCCACTGTTAGTTACCTATACCAATAGGTTTCATATTTCATGATTGGAAAATATAAGTGCCAAATATGCTCCATTTTTGCTGCCACAAAGGTTCCATATTTGCAAAAGAAAGAAAAAGGTGTATCTAGGCCTGTATGTTCATAAAAGTTTATGGATGATCCAACAGCCTAATCTGGATCATGCCATGTTTTCAATTTATGTTGTAGAATAGAGAATGAAATCTGTCCAAACTGTTTAATCTTGGAAGATCAGTAGCTAGGTAGAGAAACTAAGGTTCCCAACTGCTTAATCTGGGGCCTTGGAGAAGGAATAAGGGTAGCCTTAGATAGGAAATGAAAGCAAAAAAGCCAATGCAAAAAGAAAAGACACTTAAAGGGTTTGCTAGCCTAAGTGCACCCTACAAGAAGAAATAAAAATGTTAGGCAAAATAGTTGGGTAGGTAGATGGGGTTGTAGAAGTTGTGTCTCTTTCAAGACCAAAGTTGCTAAACATCTACAGGAAAAGCAACATACTGGAGCATGACTAACTTCCCTGTTTTCATTTGTATATCACTCATTATTAACACCCTTTCCCAAGTTGTGTAGATCAGAGAAGCTTATGGCTTTGTCATGTTCTTATGGCCTTAAAAGCCACATTTCTTGTGCAAAAAATCTTTTCATTTTGATCTACTCTTTACACTAAGTTATTTTCAAGAAGACTTGGTTGTACTGATCCTCATCCATATTTTCCCCCCACATTAACAGCTAATCCTACTATGTAATTCCCCTATCTTACCCTTCCCTACTAGTATTAACAACATGGTGTATAAATCCCAAAATTTCTATTAATATCCCTCCCTTGGCAGTATAGCCATATGGTCTGTTTAAAAAGGAATCAAAGTGACACCTGGTCACTTTGATGAACCTCCCAGGTCATCTCTCTTCCCATTCCATGTCATTTTGTTCAAATAGTCCTCATTTGCGAAGAAAGACCATGATAAAACCCCTCCTACCCATAACCCTTTTTCAAAACATGATAAAACCCGAAAAAACCATAAAACCCAAAGTTCGCCGCCCAAATATTTAAATCAATATTTTAATTGCGTGGCGGGCCCCTTCCCAACCTGCACGATCCGTCGGAGGACCCGCCAGCCGTCCAATCTCCACCGATTAGATCCAAAGGTGGGCGGTCAATCTTGCGCCCCGATCTGCCGACCTTTAGCGTCCGGGGAAAGTGGTTTTGGGCCCGTACAAGGACGCGTGGCGGGCACTGGGGTTGTTCGGAGCCCTCTCCCCGATACCGCCTTTGCCCCAAAGGTGGTGCGGGGAAACCGCTTACCACTGTCCAGCTTACCGCTCTCCCTCCTACGTCACTCTAACGCCATCCTGACGTCACCTTACCTTTGTCCGCCCCCGCGCCCCGTGGCCCTCCACGCAGCCCTGCCACCACATCGGCCCGCCACCGTGTCCTGCCACCCTGGCTCTCACGTCACTGCCGTACTATGGGCCCACTATGACGTCATGTGGACGTCATCGGCGGAAAAGTGCCAATAGCGGCTTTTTCCGAAATTCAACGTTATAAACGGCCAAATGAGCCGTTTTAAGTCATTTTCATGCGTAAAAGAAGGAGCCGTTGACAACCAGCTGCCGCGAAAATTGTCTTCCAGCTAACAAATTCAAAGATTTCAACCGTTGCAAGTCCAAAATTCCACTGTGCTAAGCCTCCACAGCCCAGCTCGCAAGCGTCCAAGCTAGTTTTTCCAGGTATTTAGCCGGTTTCCTACTTCGCCCATGCATTTCAATTCTCTGTAAAATTTCACCATTAAGCACCAGTTAAACTCTTCAAATTCAGCTCTGCCTATCACACAAAGTCAACCCAAGTAATCTGCAGCACCCTTAAACCCCAATTCGACAAAAGAGTGCTCGTTTCACGGGCTAAAGACCCCGAAATTCCCCCCAAGGTACTAGGCATTGTTCCCTTTTGCCAAGTACGGGCCACCTGTTGTCATAACAAAGAAGCCTCACTAGCTCTGCAATCTCTCATTAACAACTCACATCCCTGTGAATTTCACAGCAAAACACAAAAGCCAGCTTGCATTATCCCCTGAAGGAAGGACACCTCACTGTATCAACAGTTGACCTGCAGCTAAAAACTCTTTAAGGACTTGTCAAACCACTGCCCCTATCTCCACAGATTAGCTTCTATCAATGGCATCTCCTGCAACCTCATCCATCAGCGTGGCCTCACAAAGCCAAACAAATAAGGAACTGGAGGCCTTGACATTAGTAGACAAAGATGGTCTCATTAGAGACTTTGAAGGAAACAGGGACTTCTTGCAGACCTTCAGTAGACTAAGGGAAGACTACAAGGATGGGCATGGTACACATGGGATCTGGGAGTCAAACCTGCCCTATTACTGTCTCCCAGCTGTGAATGTTTTCCCCGAAATCATTCACCTCTGTGCTGAACACTATGATGCCCAGCACAGAGCCGTCAGCACCCCATCAGGGAGGATCCTCTTTTACATCAATGCTGAGTCCATAAACAAGATGTTACACTTTGATCAGACAGAGCTGCTGATCCCATTCTCCATGAATTATTTGATGGACGATGGTGACAAGATGACCAGTGAAGAGCTGCAAAAGATCATCAGGAACTTCATGAGACCTGAGTGCCAGACTACAGAGCCACCTCCCTATCTGAATGAACAATTCAATGATGTAGGCAAGCTATTACTAGACATGATAGCCTATGTGTTGGGGTACCAAAACAGTGAGCAGGTGGATAGAGCCATGCTAGTAATGCTGTCTGTTTACAGGCCATACCAACCCCCTGCCCAAAAGTACAACTTTGCTAAGTTCATAGCCAATAAGATTCATGATCAGTTGACCAAAGTGGACAGACAGGGGGTCTTCAGATACTCAGCTTATATCTACCATATGTTCATGTATTATCATTCTGAAGCCTTCCCATGCTACATTAGAAGGCTGGATCATACAGGGGAAAGAAGATTTGTTATCTTCTGGACCTCAGTCTATCACAAAGTCACAAATTCACCCTATACCTACTGTGAATTTGTTGACCAGTTTGTCTACCCAATCTCCTGCATGTTGATGAAGTCACCTCCTCCCAGGATATCCAATGAGATAAAGAAAGCTCTGCAGCTTTCTAAGAACAACAAAATAGGTGACTGGTACCTATATGAACATCATACAGTATTCAGGGTCTATGGATGTGAGCTCTGTCCATACAGGCTCCCCAAATATGTACCAATGAGGTTGTTTGCCTTGGAATATTACAGGCAACTGATTCAGTCAGACCTTACCCACTTCCACAGCTCCAAGAAAAAGGCTCACCTTAACTTCAAAAATGAAATGGGCCCTTTCATCATGAATAAAAAGGAAGGATGGGAAGCTGCAGATTTAATCCTGAAGGACAATTTCAAGCTGTCCTATAGCTTTCGGTGGGTCCCTTATGACCCTCAAGGAGTCATCTCTGCTAGGAGAAATAAGTATAGGCTCCTAGGCATTAAGCATTGCCAATACCCTCATATAGAAAAATATGCCAACTTACAAGAATGGCAACCGGATACTCTAGTTGAGGGTCTAACTGAGGAAGAAAGAATGCTTAAAAATGTCAAGGAACTTGAAAAGACAATTGACCTAGATTATGTGCAGCAGGTACCCTTCAGACTGCCTTACTCAGTGGGACAAGGGACCTCAGTTACAAGGACTGCACTGCAGGCACCTACTACATCAGTATCAGCAATGGACAAAGGCAAAGGAATACTAGGTGCAGAGGATGAGCTGGAAAAGGGACAAATTGAGCAACAGGCAGAACAGCAAACAGAGAAGCAAAGGGAGAAGGAAACAGAAAAGGAAACAGAGAAGGAGACACAGCAAAAAACAGAACAAGAACAAGCTGATAAGCCACGGAATGGGTTGCCAGAAACTCCTGCAATACAAACGCCACCACCTCAAACGCAGCAGTCAACTGCCCCAGTTCTACAGACCCCAACACATGAAGAAAGGGGAGTAAAGAGACAAAGAGAAGAGTCCACTCCTCTCAGTGGATCCTCCGACCAGCCAGAAGCCAAAAGGCAAAGGGCAGATTCCCCACAGGTGGAAGACATTACTGAAGATGTCTTAAACACTTCAACAAAGGACAAGGAGAGCAGCCAGCAGACAGGAACAAGCTCCTTTCAGCAGGAGCAAAATTTACAGGTTAGCTTGGAGGTGGCCTCCCAATCACAGGAGAGCAGGAAGCCAAAGAGCACCAAGGCTTCCTTCAAACAAATAAAGGCTCAAAATGAGCTATTAAGGGCTGAGGTGTACAAACAATTTATAGATGCTACACCATCCATGCAAGAAAGACTGATGTCTGTTTATGACATCCAAGATGAAAAGATAATTTTCAGTCATTTTAAGCCCAAGGGGCCGCAGCCTAAGACAGCTGCAAACTTCATAAAGACAAGGGTGGAGGTCCTGGCTAGAGATATACACCCCATGGACCAAATCGAACTCCACAAGTAGGCTGGAGAGATGGTCTATGCCACCCTAGTGGAAAAGGCCACATTGGCCCATGAGCTGAAAGAATCATTGAAAAACACTAACACTCAGCTGGACATTGAGAGGATGTCCTCCAAAGCCAAGGACAACAGAATAAAATCGCTTGAAGATATCATTGTTGACTTAGGGCATGATCCTAATGATCCAACAGGCGTTAAGGCCCTTATGAAGAAAAAAGAGGATGACCTCAGTGCCTTGAGGAAAAGGTTGAAGCTGCCACCCACTGAACACCCTCAGACAACTGAGCTTCAAAAGCAGAAACAGCTAGAGGATCAGCTAGACCTCTTGCTGCAACAGGATCAGAGGATAAGAGAATTGGAGAAGGAATTGGAGGGAGCAATACAAGACAAGCAGGGAGAGTCCACTTCCCAAGCTCCTCCAACTACTTCTACAATAGCAGGAACATTAGCAGCTCAACAGGATAATCCATCTATAGAAGACATAACCAAGGCTGTCAAGAAAATGGAGCTCCAGGCTGATGAAATAAAGAAAACCAAGGAGAAATTGGCAGAGCTGGAGTCGAAATATGACAAATCCAAGATGACAGTGGCTGAGCAGGGCAGAGAAATAAAGGCCCTCAAGGACAAGATAAAGGCCCTAGAAAAAGAATTAAATCTAGAAATAGCCATGGCCGAAATAAAGAGAATTTTATGGGCCAAAATAAGCGAATCCATCACACAACAATGGAAATCAATAAAGACAATACATCAGCAGATGGAATTGCTAGGCCAAGCACATATAGAGATCAATAAGGCCAAAGCAGTACTGGGAAACAGGCCAGAACAGGCCAATAGGATGGTAGATTTCTTGAACAGGCATGAACAGGAGGAATTGGCAACCATGGGCATTCCCAATAGAACAGAAGCTGTCCTCCTTGCCAAGAAAGTGCTCACCCTCAGGAGTTATATACAGGCAGTGGAGAGAAAGTGTTTTGAAATAACAGATGTGGAGGAATTCAGGATCAAAATGGCAGAACTGCAAGCAAGAGGCCTGCCCAGTCTCTTAACTAGTGCAGGAAAATTGGTCTCCCAAGAGCAGTTTGCCAACAGAATGGTGACATATATTGAAAATTAGATCACTGCATCTGGCAGTTCATCTGAATAGACAGGGCCTCCCTCAGGACATAATTTATATGATAAGTTGGGAGGCCTATTCTTCATTGAAAATGAAGTAAATCACCTTTTTGAGACTCCTCCCAATTTTTTCAAATATACAGAGGCTGATGAAACCTTGATAAAAATTAGGAGGCATCAGATGCCCAAGGAATATTGGTGGCAATCAATGCTCAGAATTCTGCCACGTTAGCTTAAGCTATTCAGTCACTACCAGCCCAGATCAAATACAGGATAGCATGAGGATAAAGCGAGCATTTAAGGCAGTTAAAGGCGGACCCAACAGATGGACCATGACAACTGGCCAAAGGACAAAGTAATGCACAAAATTTGGTGGTACACCCTCAGTCAACTCCAAGAGCCACCAAGTCAGCAGTCTCTGACCATTTCCTGACAGGGCCAAGAGGACACACAAACCACAGCTGCACGGACATGCCACTCAGCAGTTAAGTCAAAGCACTCAGCCACTTCAACCAACTCCGTAAGCTCCAGATGCCAAGATTGTTCTGACAGGAGTTAATAGCTTTTATAGCTCATTGAAGATTGTAATAACTGCTCATCTACCAGCTCAGTACTATTGTAGGAAGATATTTTTCCGCTCAGATGACTCATACATGAGATATTTTTGTAATAGACTTCTATATATTCCCCCTCACATTTGTTAGCAGGGGTTGGACTCCGGATGAAAAAGATCTCTTGATTTCTCTTCTGTTACTCTTATGTGTAAATATTCAGACAGCTAATACAAAGGATGATGGAATTTCTCCTAGCATTGTGTCTCTCTTGATGTCCTGATGGTGTATGACTAAGAATTTGCAGGATTCCTGTGTATTTCATGGCTCGATAAGTTTTCTTGCTACTCTTTGTTATATATATGTTTGTTATATTTTCATGTGTCTTTCATGTTCTCCATGTACTCAAAGCTAAATGGCCAGGAAAAAGAATAGTTCCAGGATTTAATCTTTGATTACCCTGAACTCAATCCTAGTCGTTTTACATGTTTTCTTCAGTTAAAGTATCTAAAGAGTAATTCTTCAGTGCTATCTTTGATACTGTATCTTCATAATGTTCTGTTATTTTAGGAATTCAAGTGATTGCTCCTAAATAATAGGCCTCCTTCACGTTACTCAGCTTAGTAAGGAACCCTTGATTGCTCTTTACTGGTTATTCTCCATTTTCACTCTCACAATTTACAATTTGTTTCATGGAATACATACAGGCCCTGTAGTTACAACTGCACTTAAGTCAAGATCTCAAGGGAACGACAGTCAAAGACCCCATTGCCCAATGGATTAGTTTCACCTGCAGACAGACTCTAAAAGCTATCAGAAGCATCCTCCCAACCAAACATAAAAAACAACCAAAAAATTCACTTCATAACTAGCCTAAAACTTCATTAAAAACAGTGACAAACCTAACAGAGAGAGCCCTCTCTGATTACAGCTGGGCTAGAAGCTGTAATCCAAAGATTGGTTAGTGGTTACCCCGGCCGTATTCCCTTGGGAGTCAAAGGGAACAACCTGGGTGTTAACAGAGAAAAAAAGATTACGACAACATATATTCATGATTTCAAAATAGATAAAAAAAAAACCATTACCATAGATTCAACCGTTTCCAAATGAATCTCTTTTTTGGACGAGAAAAAGAAGCCTAGTAAATACAGTAACTAGACCATACATACTATTTATGATCCAAGTTTAACATGCATTAAAAAAATATAAATTGGAGTACAAAAGTACATCAGTACTAACCTTAAACCAATAAGTAAATGCGAAGAGTTAAGGTTGTAACATTGTACGAGTGGTTGAGCAACTACTAGTTACAGGGTGGTTCAAAATTATCCACAACATATTATAAACAAAAAAAGCCTTACAAACAATGAAAACAAATGAAATTCCATTTTGAAAATTCTAATACCTAATTCCAATACAATACAACTACAAATCCAATTCTCTAAATGCACCATGTTCTCAAAATTAATGCATGGAGGTTACATTGTTTCCAACTCGACCCATATCACTTCCAAACTTATTAATCATACCTCATAAAAAATCGTTCAACATTCATAACATTAACCAAGGGTATGTTGAATATCACCTTGGTTGCCCTACCAATCATACAATTAATACAAAGATTATTAGTCATACCTCATAACAAATCATTCAACATTCATAACATTAACAAAGGGTATGTTGAATATCACCTTGGGTGCCCTACCAATCATACCATTAATACAAAGATTAGTGCCTAACACTTTCATGGTTTCGTGGGTAGGGTGTGATCCTTCACATGAAACATGGAAATACTACAAGAACTTGAAAATAGATCAAGGTGTTGTGGTATGGTAATTTAAAAGTATTGTATAGGGTGGGTGATAATGCTCATTTGCTTAGTCTACCACCATGTATGCACATTCACTCAATAGTGCACGTAGACAATATGAAACTCTATGAGCCTTCAATGTTGGATCAAGAAACTAAAGAGCAGGTCTTATCTACCATAGAGGACTTAACACTAGATATATTTTTGCAAAATAAGTATAGAATTATTGGATAAGGGAAACACCACCTTTAGTAGATTTAGTTGAAATGATGACTTCTAGGAAAGGAAAAACAATACTACAAGAAGAAGGTAAAAGAACATTTTCCTCACCTCATTTACTAAAATATTATGGGTACCAAAAGCTTTCCTAATTAGGGAGGTATAACCCATAATGGATCATTATATAATTTTCATATATCTTGGTACTTTGTTGGTGGAAAACAATGGAGGAATTGGCTTGCAATACCCATTTTAGTGGCGAGTCCAAGTTTGGAAATTTAGGGTCTAGAACCTTGCTGAGCTATTTTGAGGCATCAAATGGAATTTTTATGGTAAAAAATTTATGATCATAACTCCCAATCCCTTCATCAGTGTTCATTAGTGTTTAGTTAACTAGAGTAGCATTGGATAGACACTTGTAATTTCAATAATATTTTAGAAGGTCCAAATCTTATCATAATTGAGAGTTTAAGATGAAAAATCCCTGACCCTAGAGGGCTATTGGTCTATGTTAAATACCAGGCTGATAGGAGGAGAAGGGGTTCCATTCTTTAGAATTGTAATTATTCCATAGTTGAGCATAACATCAAGGAGTGGGATTTGGGAGCATAATAGAGGAGGACCAATATTCTATAACAACTATAAGTCCACAATGTCAAATGAAACACCATAGTGAGTGCCTCTTCTTTGTATTTGCGTTTCCATAATTGAAGAGAAGAGTGTAGAGCATAAGCCACACATTCTTTCTCGGTTTTCTCCCTTACTAGGTTTCACAATATTTAGATTGTGTTCATTTGTGTGATGGTGTGTTATTTTTTTTTTTCTCATTATTGTTTGCAATTATTTCGTAAATTCAAGTACCATGCTAGCAATAACTAATCTAGGATCCAAGGAAATATTCTACGTAATCTAAGATTTCAAAATATTACAAGATCTATTGTGATGAAATGTTCTAGTGGAATATCCACAACAATTTACAGTTCAATATGACTATGAAAGGAGTGGATATCTAGCCACACCAATAGAAAAAATCCCTAGGTTAATCGTCTTGGGTGAAAAGAAAAGTGGCCTTAGAGGGGTTTTACAATATTTGGATTTAGATGCAATACTAGTTGTGAAGGGGTCTGTTAGAGTTGGTATTGATACTAACATCGAAAGTATACATCCAATGACAAAGTATGTGGCATGAAATTTGGAAATGAAAATTTTTTGTGCCAAAGGTATCAAATGCTTGGATTACAAACCTCTTAATTGTTCTCAAGTTGTATCAAATGAGGTATGCAATATAATGATAAGGTTGAAGGAAGATCATTTTTATTTAGATTAGGAGGGTAGATTTTTTTTATTTGTAGAGTTTAGTATTCACCCAACAACTTCCTTGAATTGTCAAACACAATAATGCAGTGTGGGCTTAAATATATGTCAAGGGAAAAATTATTTAGCTGAGCCTTCTAGTTTTCAGGGAACGATCTTGCTATGGTAATTATATAGGGAAGGATTTCTGTTGGGTCCCTATAATACTAGTGATTACCCCTTTACTATTGTAATTGTACCCCTTATTAATATTGTTGTGCCCCTATTATCCCCATATTTTTATTATTGTGCCCCATAGAATCCATCTATTGTTATTTTTGTGGCTTTATATTATTATTGTTAGGTC